>JBBMHQ010064010.1:0-14242 GCA_037834295.1 Postelsia palmaeformis
CCCCCCCCCCCTCTGCAGAAACGCCTTTCGAAATGTCTACTGCTGTGGAAGGTGGAACTTCAAAGGCCGACACTTTTCCAGATGCGTGCTACGGTATAGGAGTACACCTGCTTTTGCCTTCCGAGGCTCCTCATATGACTATTAATACATAGGTATAGGAGCTTTATACCTCACATCCGAACCCATATTTAGAGAAAAGCCCTCCGAAGGCGACCCGACGAACGATCCCAAAGCCTACCATTGCTATCAATAGCTGCCGGGTATGCATGGACATATATATTGATTTTTGCGAAAGCACAATTATTTAACAAGGAGTGTTTCCAGTTTTTTTTCAGTATTTTCCCGGGATTTCGTTTTTTTATTGGAAATAATATCGAAATTTCGGGAAAATACTGAGAAAAACTGAGAAACACTCCTCGTTAAGATCGACCCTTAATATCGGTATTCCAACTATATTGGGTTAACCCGTTCCGGCCTTAAGGAGTGCACTCCCGTTTTGAGGGCGAGGCGTTCTACGATATCATGAAGGTTCACCCTTATGTTCCTGACGCTCCTCACTTAAAGACCTCAACACCTCACCCGAATACTGACTTGGAGCAAAACTCGAATTGCACCCCGATGAACAGCCCTATATGCCAAGTATACAAAAACGTCATTTATTTTCGAAACAAGATCGACGATTTTGGGTCAAGGAACCCCGTCATTCAGAAAACGTTTCAGCGGAAATGTGCGTACCTCTGTCGTAGAACGCGTCGACATCTTCCTTGAATTTACACTTGATTTTAGGTACATATACCGTCCAGCGCTAAAAGGGCTGAGGAGCCCGGTTCGTCAGATGTTTCGGGCCTAAACGTGCCACCCCCATCCCACCACGACGCCTCTTACACCCACCGGAAATAAAAACCACTGGCCGACGACCCCAACGCACCCCACGGGGGGTGTTTCTGCGTGATAGCAGTTTTCCCGAACAGAACACGCCTCATGAAACGCCTCGACGGCGGCACTGAGGAAGGCTTTTATTTCGTGTCCGCAGTTTTCTGATTGATCAGTTTTTTAAGTTGTACTTTTTTTGTTCATGGTGATGCGCCACTTTACTCAGCATGAGAGGAAACACCGGACGAGACTTCCCGGCCGGCGCAGGAGGCCTCATCGAATCCAATACGCACATTGAATGATCCACGGTGGCTGGACGTGATACTACGGTACAGGAAAATCCTCGGTCGACCTTTGTCGTTACCCGGAATCGCAACTTCACTTTTTTGATGAAAAACTTAAAAAATGGCGATTTAATACATTATTTGATTCTTTCATGGTGCGTCATGGTATTTCCCATGGGGTGCCATTTTTTCTAGTTTTTTTTCTAGTTTTTTTAGTTTTTTAATCGTCACTTTCACTTTCCAGCCTAACTCGGAGGAGGTTTTACCCTCGACGACCTTCTGGACAAGCCGTGGTCACAGGTGTCTACCTTTCTCCCCCCCGGTACATGCCTTTATTTTTTGTCGCGCAAAGGGTTTAGCATTCCCACTACTCGTCGATTTTCATCGAATGTAGCTAATTCACGCTCTCGCGCTTCCCGCTCATCAATTTCTTACGCAAGATAAAGCCCCTGAGCATGCACTCGGTGAGACTTGCACCCACGAAATTGAGCTTGATAGGCGAGCGGACTACCTACCAAGCCACCGGGCACACCGGGTCCATGGGGTGGCATGGCGCCCGAAAGTCCAGTGCTATGAAACCCCCGTGGACTCCCATGGTAATACCGTGGCGATGTGAAGGCTCCATCATGGCAGTATCATGACAATGCCACGGCACGCCACGGCAATTCGTTCGCGTTCGTGATGTCTCATGGACGTTCATGGGCTGTCACGAACCGTCATGGACTTTCATCGCAGTGCCATGTGGTTGCATGGCACCGGATACCATGACATGCCATGGGCAAACGCCGTCAGTCAGGGCATTGCCACGAAACTCCCCAATGCCGTTGCCATAGGATGCCCCATGAGACCTAACTACTACTGTGTTATGATGAAGACATGTCATGACACTTCATGTGGACGCGTGCTGCGATAGCTGTAGCACCGAATGTTTGCTGAGCCTCCTTTTTTTAAGGAGCTGCTTGCCTCAGCCAAAACTGACTCTGGAGAAAATATGTAGGCGTAACCGACGAACAGTTCTTGTGGCCCACATTAGCTGCTCACGGAAACCACTATCTGTGCATTTTTTTTTGGATAAGACATGCCCTATAGGGTACAGTAGTTCCTCAGCTGAGGCGTGTGTTAGTCAGTCAGAGATATCTGCCTTGCAAGGGAAACAAGTGCTATAATACCCCTATCGTAGTAGCACACGCCCCCGGCAGTTTTATGGTATGGTCATAGAGTGCCATGAGTTGCCGTGGTGATACCATGTCACGCGAAGCAAGATGTCACGCTGCCATGGCCATTGCATGGAAGTGCCATGGCACTACATTTTTCAGACAACGACACATCGTGAGTGGCCTCGGCTTGCAACTGTGGTGGCTTCGCCATGGGCGACTGCCTGGAAATGTTTCGGGGACGTCATCGCAGACCCACGCCAGTTCGTGAAGGAGGACCGAGGAGGTTGACGGCAATGCTGTGGGGAGTCATGGCATTTTTGTCAAAAATAATGAAAGCGGTGACTTGCTATGGGCACGTCATGGCGCGACCATCGCAGTTCGCGTACGACTATGAAGTTCATGGCAAAATCATCACAGACCCACGTTTTTTTCGTGGAGGAAAACGCCGTGGATGGAGAGGAACTCATCAATGCCCATGAAGACCCGTGGCATTGACATTGGGTTGTCGTGACATACCCATGACAGTTCATACAGAGCCATTAAGGTTCATGGAGGATGGCCCTGAAGGTTCATGGCAACTCCATGGCAGTTCATGGAGGGCCTGTAAGGTTCATGGCAATGCCATGGTAATTTCATGGGCCTCCATAATTGCCATGGCGCATGGCCTTGCCATGGTATTTGAGGGTTCATGGCAATGTCATCGCAGACGCACGGTAATCCGTGGAGAACCATGAAGGTTCATGGCAATTTTGAAGGGAATCGCGAGCACCTGCCAAGGCCCACGAAAGTCAATAAAGTTATTACGACAGACGCCATGGCCGTTCATGGACGCCAGCTCATCTCATGGTGAACCATGAAGTTCCAGGTAGGATGTCCACGAAGCTTCATGGCCACTTCATGATACTTCAGGGGGAACTGTGGAGGTTCATGGGAATATCATGGGCCTCCATGGTCCGCCATGGCGCATGATACTGCCATGGTGGTTCCCATGGTAAGGCCCTGGTAGTGCCATGAAGGTTCATGGCACTACTGTACTGGCTAATCGCAACAGGCGGCATGACGTTGCCATCGTAAAACAAAATAGTGTACAGATGGTGGATGAACGGGCACCCTTGCGTCCTATCATGCGGGTGTCATGTTGCATGCCGTGGCAATTGCCACAACGTGGTCATTGCCGTGTCGCCATGTTGCGATGGCAACGCCATAGTAATGGCATGGCACGCCATATTTACGCTTGCCATAAGGTCCCACGGCAATGCCATGGGGGCCCATGGCGTTGCCATGGGAACATCAAATAACGTCGCAGGTCGGTACACAAGACGCCTCTCGGAACGCCCTTTGGCAGGAGCTACCAACCTCTCCGGGCAATTCATCCGCCGAATACCTCTACCGGGGAATCGGCGATTTGAACCGCTTGTGCGTTTCTCATGGCAGAGCTACCTCGCGAGGCAGCAACTCTAAGTATGTTGTTGGCGGCACTACAGTCGAGCCGCCACCACTTCCCACAACCGTAGAATCATCTTTATGAACTCCCAGGGCTTTCCTCATGACAATCTTGAAATGCTTTCACACGCGAAGCAATAAGTACGCACGTTTTCGGGCTCGTCGTCGAACGGGAAGCAAGTAAGTGTCGTCTATCGCTACCACGCGACTAGCTACGTACAACGAATCTGCCACCCTGCTATCAAGCGAGAATATAAGTAATCGTACGCCTTCATCATCATGAGGACACTTGTGGAGTCGTCAATGCTAGGCACGCAGGAAAAGCCTCGACGCATCGCGGGGAAACTACTGGCCCCAGCAGTGCAAGAACGAGCAGTTTTAACGGCATAGAGCATTAGCACCGGCATCCGCATCACACCACTGTCGTCAGTCGCGGAGAAACTACTGGCCCCAGCAGTACAAGAACGAGCAGTTTTAACGGCATAGAGCATTAGCACCGGCATCCGCATCACACCATTGTCGCCATTCGCGGGGAAACTACTGGCCCCAGCAGTACAAGAACGAACAGTTTTAACGGCATAGAGCATTAGCACCGGCATCCGCATCACACCACTGTCGTCATCAAGGGGCTAGCGGATACGATTTATGGCTGACTTATTCAGTCTGAGTTTCAGGTAGTTTAAGCAGTAGTAGCTAGCATGTTGAACTCCCAACGTCTGAAAAACGTGGTCAAATGTCGGGCATTGCATTTTACAGCTCAAGCAAGGAAGTTGCAGTGCTTCACTATTTTTTTCTTGGTCTTGCGGCAGATGAAACATCAGTACATCATCAGAAGGTTCAGTGCGGACACACATTCACACATCACGTGCGATCTTACTTTTTAGTAGCTACGTGGCATGCGCAATGCCATGTATGTATGCGTAATCAGTAAAAATTTTGCTGTCTGTTTCCAACAACACTGTTATTGCTACAGTACTGGTAGTTTTAGGCAGGATGTTGTTTTAGTCATGTTGCCGTTGGCGATGGTCGGAACTGAACACGTCAGATATAGGAGTATCATTTTCTGTTTTCTGGGCACCATCTCCATCCATCCACACACACATGTTGCCGCCGATGGCCCTCGGGAGCAAATAACATGGCGGTTCTTTTTTTTAACTAGAGATAATCATTCATATACATACTGAAGCTGGCATCGCTCAGGTCTGAACATACGAGCCCAAATATTGTATTGACTGCCTGATTTTTGGCGTTAACCCCTTTAGGACTGGAGCCTCCTGTTCAGGGGATATATTACTTGCAATTTGAATGATTTGTCTCCAAAACGGGACTGCGGTACTAACAACAGTCTTAGGGCTAAAAGGGTTAAGGATAAACTTCCGTCGAGGAGGGGCCTTATTTGAAGAGGGCCTCCATCGAGGGTGTGTGTTGGGGTTCATGAAGACTATCACGCCTGTACGTATTTTTTTGCGATGTCAGATCTACGACGATGTACGCTTATATTATCAGTAGGAAAATCAACCGTTGAAGAGTACAGGGCAGTCATGGCTTATCGTACCACAGGATCTGAAGCATGAGGTACCGGAGCTTGATGTAGCATACGTCTGTGGGAATGACGAGTCGTGAAACTTGACGATGTCGATCTGCAGCTTCCCATGTGTTTATTGTGATGCGGTGTGTACTCTAGGCAGTATACGTTCTTCTTTTGGCGGGATTTTGGCTTCACTTTATCACCTGGAGGATGTTGATTATTTTTTTGCGCAGGTTAATTTTTTTATTGTGTCTTCTGAAGGGTGCACTATAAGGGTTGTACCTCTGGAGGAATGTGATGAGCCAGAATCCACCTGGACGGTGTCGGCTTCGTTTTCCTCGACAGGTTTATGCAGTCTTATGTCATCTGAAAGGTGTCCTGCATGTTTGTCCCCTCTGGAGTATTTTTAGGGCCCCACCAAACCCCTGGGGGGCGTTGTTTTATCCTCTAGAGGGTTACGCGCCAGTACATCCTTTGGAGGGCGTATTTCGTACGGCATTCCCCCTGGAGGAGTGTGTTGCACCGGAAATCCCCTGGAAGGGGTCGCTCCTTCTTTCTTCTACAGGATAATGCAGCATGATGTCGTCTGCAAGGTGTACTGCATGCGCTTCCCTTCTGGAGAATTTGTACGGCCCGATCAAACCGCTGGAGGATATTGTTTGTTCCCTCTAGAGGTTTACGCGTCATTACATCCTCTGGAGGGTGTATTTCCTACGATATTCCTCCTGGAGGATTTTTTCACCAGAAATCCCATGGAGGGTGTTGGCCCCCTTTTCTTCTGCAGGATTGTATGGTGGTAGTATGCCCTCTAGAGGATGTACTTTGCAGGTGATCCCTCTGTTGCTGTAGGAAAGTATTGCTCGGCCAAACCCCTAGAGGGTATAGTGTATTTTCCTCTAGAGGATTATACAAGTTCTTGTCATTTCCTCTGGAGGATATTGTATCATGATGTCTTCTGCAGGGTGCAATTCGCAGATAAATCTTCTAGACGGTACCTGGTATTGTTTTCTACCTTCCACAGGAAATAACATCCTATTATCCTCTGCAGGCTTTGATGGGGCTGCAAAACTCTCTGCAGGGGTGCGATCAGAATCCTCTGGGCGGGGTTTTTCAATAAAACCCTTTACTAGAGGGGTCTAAACGCCCTGATCCCGTCGGGGCATTTTGTACAATAGCCTCCACAGGGTATATATCCACTCTGGAGGATTTTTATTTGAAATAATCCTCTGTAACATCCCCTGGAGGACAAACATACTCTCTGGAGGATTTAGATTTATAAGCATACAGCATCCTCCACAGAATCCTCCAGAAGAGAGGAAAACACCTCTCTGGAGGGTGAAATTGCCCTCTACAGGACGTTTTCGCGAGTACAGGATTTTTTTCGGGTATCGAAATGGCCACGTGTGTAACTATTACGGGACACCATAGTAGATACAGTATGACCAAATATTGTGAGTAAAAATAGGTAAATATATACCTGGTAGTTTTTTGTGCGTACTGTAGGTCCTATTAAATATATTTTTTTCTGTCCGTACCGTAGGTCCTGTTTAATACAGTATGGTCCCCCGAAATAGTGTTTCGCGGAAGAGTGTGTGCCAAAATAAAGGCAGATCAACACTTTGTGCAACCTGAGCCGTGCTCAGCTGTTCATGCAGCAAATAAATACAACCGCGCAAGCCGAACTAATCAATCAAGGAAATACCACAGGACGATCGTATGTGGACCCGGCGCGACGCGCTGGGTAATCAGGCTGTGAATAGAAGGCCGATATAACCCTACAAAAGGAAGGAAGGAAGCGCCTAGTATATTGTATTTATTGCCGGTCTGTTGAGACCGGTGACAGTGTAGCAATGAGGATTGCTGTTGTGTGGGGGGGTGTGGGGGCCTTCCCCTTTATCAAAGCCTACACACAGTCATGGACCTGGACTGGAGCCTTACTTCAAATTGTGCCCAGTTATCCGCGAATATCATGCCACGTATGGAACTCGTACGTACATATCACCAAAGATTATACCTGGTACTCCGTATCATACGTACGTGCGTACATCGGAACGAATATCCTACTCCCTACCTGGTGTACTATTAATACTGTACGTACGTACATCTCTCATCAAATAAATGACCCGCACAACGTATCAACATATACTTCCAGTTTGTCTGGTCGTTCCGACGTACGTGTGTACGGAATAATAAGTTCAACCTACGTATGCTTGTGCGTATTACTCAAAGAGTAAGCTCTTTTTACCCGTGGTACGTTATAAGTTCCACGCCTTTGCGTTATATATTCACGTAAGAGCTGCAGTAGTTATTAATACTAATATTTGTAGTACTTGAAAGTTCAACTTGTTGATACCACAGCCAGTATTCGACGAAACGTGCGGTAAGATACTCGGTATATATTCAGTACCGCGATATTGATATACCTAAGACGATCTTCAGCCTTATCCAATCCGTTCTTGGTCGGCAGATCTCTTTCGACTCTGACCGTCTTTCCGCGCGGCCTCTTCGTCGGGGCGTTCCCCTTCCACGCCTGAACTGTCCGGCGTCGGAGAATCCGCCCGCTCAGCGCCGTGGCGCGCTTGCGAAGCCTTGACGTTGAGAGGAGTCTCCGCAAATCCCCGCCCTGTCAGTGTTTTAGGCCATAGTCTCTCGACAGAGTGTATGCATTTGCCTGATTATTTCCGGCGAGTTCTCTCCTACCTCCGGCCCATGGGGAGGGTCACCTACTACCCGGTCGGCGTCGCCACCGTGGGGGTCTGCGCGAGTGACTGTATCTGGGACGTCGATGGAACTCCCCGACAGCACAGCCACCCAGGCGCTATCAAGAAAAAAGTATGACGAGGTATATGTGAGAGATATCGGATGTCACCTGCAGTCAGCAGCACTTATGACGGCCAGCAGCACTTAAGGTGTGTACGCTATCGTACAGCGGCAGCTGGAGTGGATATTCCTTTCAAAAAAGGGCTGACTGAGGAGCTCAGTGGTCTATCCTTGACAAAACGAATAAAAAAGTCGGGGGTTCGAGTCCCGCCAGACGTCGTATTTCCGCTTTTCCTGCCATGGGTGAAAACAGGGAAATCAGGTGGAGGAAACCACGATAAAATAACACTCGACCAGAGAGTCGAAAGTAGAGTGGACCGCTTGATGAGTAAAATACCGCACGACCAGGGAGGGGGACTATATGAAGGGAAAACCAGGCGCTACTTTGGAGCTTGATCGGTCCAGGAGGATGTTATCGGCGGGAGGCCGTATCAAGCCTCAAGGTACTTCTTTTGTTCGAAATATAGGGGATAGACCAATGAGCTACACAGGCAGTGCTGACTGAGTATGTCAGTGGTCTATTCTTTATGCTGACTGAGTAGACCATCGGTCTATCCTTACAAATCCTTTGTATTTCGAACAGTTGGTGGATGCGGAATTCGCAGCTGCAGCAGGACTGCTACAGCAGCTGCTGTGACTGCACCTTTCAACGGAGCTGCGCTGTCGGCCATCGCGCACTCCCTGAGTCAGAAGTTATACCACCTTCTGGCATTCCGCCCCTTTTCGGTCAATCGGCAAGGAATCGTCCGCATTCGGCCGCCTCTTCCTTTCTCCGACAGTGATGGAGTGTGGAGCGCATGCTCTCAATCTCTTGACATCGAGTCTCTGAGCCTCTCCCTCCTCGACATTATACGCCCATCACGCAAGTCTGCGACCGGCGGCCGTCCAGGCGAACCTCACCACATTGCTGGCAACCGTCGAACCTCACCACATTTTGCGTTCGCTGTTGTAGTCGAACTTGAAGTTGATTCCCCAAATAATCCTCTTGGTGATAATGCGGTCTACCGCATGTATGATGCAAGACAGGAATAAGTCTTCTTGTAGATCCAGGGAAATGCCACTGACTCGCATGGGCCCAGGGATAACGTGGCAGGACAATCAGAAGGAGCAGTTGGCCCGCAATCATAGTTGGTGCGTATTTTTGCTCCCGCGGTTCGCCCTCTCTTTTTACGTAGCGATGCCACCCATACAGGTACGTCCCTGTCGGCAACATCCACCGAAAAGAGAAGCACCTACGTAGCAGGTACTCGACGCATGCTTTCTTGTCTTCACAGTGGTATCTTCTCGGCATTCAAATGTCACGTTCACATCGTCGCGGTCAAAAGGGACAGGAGCGTGTATCTTGCGACATGCACGGGGGTTTAGTGCCTGCTCGTCATGCATGCGTAAGTGTGGCGCACGGGAATGCTCTCTCGTGGACGTAAATGGCGCAGTTATCCAGTACATCACGAAGGGTAATATAGGGTCACGGGTGAAAGTGCCTGACCTGCGCAGGAAATGTCGTGCCCGCAGCATGAATTCCGCAAGAGGAAGCTCCAGCTCACCCCAACGCTCTATTTATCCTTGATCCGCACCCCCGACGGGTGACATGTTAAGCGTTCCCGCCAGGGATTGACGTATGACTAGGGCACCCGCTTACCACCCGCTTATGACTGGGACACCCAGCCCCACCTCCTTCCCCCCCTCGGTTCTACGTGGCGTATAAGTTCGGTCGGTGCGAGATGACACAGATGCAAAGCGGTTGGCGAATGCTATGTCGATAAGTGAGTAATTATGCTACGTGTGGAATGTGTAGTTGCTGTTGTTGTTTTTGCAAAACCTCATCGCCACAAGCTACTGCAGTCCGTGGTCACAAGACATTGACTCAAATAAACTCTGAGGTGGAAGAATACCCGTCCCCAGGCAAAGGGAAAAATCGCGCTCAGTATTGTTGGGCTGGCTCTTCGGGACCCCATTAGTTGTGTTCTGCCCCACCGGCAAACCATTGTTTTCGGCGGTTTTAGAGGATTCTACGTTTCAGGTGGTAATGCATAGTATGATACAGTAGTGCCGCATTGTTGATAGAAACGCGGCGTCAGCGCTGTGAGCAGAAGCGCCACACGTACAATATTAAGAGTCAACTAACGGCAATCAAAGAGGTTTACCAGTGCAGCGTAAACGATATGCGTTGCCGTGTTGTTTCCTACCTGGTAGGTGCTCATGTTCAGGGTCGGATGGAGGCATGACTTGTCTAGGGATTTTGTAGGCGTAAACTTAGGGATGCGGCCAAAACCAGGTACATCTAGTCACTTGAAATAGCAAAAATACCGGTTTAGGGTGAAAAACACAGAGTAGCGGCAGTGATAAAAATAGAATCGAACTGGGTAACATATATCGTTCGTTCGTTGCCTAGGTAAAGCTAGGAAATAAGACAAGTACTAATAAAACGATCGGATGCACCTCCACACGATTGTTACCTTGACGACGGCACCAGGGGGATGGCGCACGCTGCATCCGTCCGTGTCGTAGCACTGCTGGCAATAACACTGTGCTACAACAGGCTCAATATAGGTGTGCCACGTTTCGGCCAAAACGTTTCAGACTCATGATATCCCCATTGGGAGGGCACTCTCTTTTTTTTCTTCTCCATCACTTTCACTTTCCAGCCTAACTCGTTGGAGGTTTCTCCCTCGACGACCTTCTGGACAAGCCGTGGTCACAGGTGTCTACCCTTCTCCCCCCCGGTACGTGCCTTTATTTTTTGTTGCGAATAGGATTCAGCATTCCCACTGCACGTCGATTTTCATCGAATGTAGCTAACTCACGCTCTCGCGCTTTCTGCTAACCAATTTATTTTATGCAAGAAAAATCCCCTGAGCATGCACTCGGTGAGACTTGAACCCACGAAATTGATCTTGATAGGCGCGCGGACTACCCACCAAGGCACCGGAGGCGCCAGCTGAAACGTGATGAATGCAATGTCAAGAGCGTTTGACCGTATTCTTCGTTTCTTGCCTACTGCAGGTCATGAGAGTAGGCCATGGGGCCATGGGGTTGCAGACCATGGGGTTGCTAATTTATTAGAGATGCATCTTAAACACTGAGCTAACAGTAAGCGCTGGCTTTTAACTCCCTGGTTAGGGTGTATCTCTCATACAATATATTTGCGCTGTCACGCTTTCTAAGAGTTGGCTTTGGGCGAGGAGCAGGTCTCCTCAAGCGAGAAGCCTTAAACAATATAGTGCAGGTGCACCCTTACCCTACCGCAGCATGCCTCTTCACAACAGAAATAACTAACTGCAGACGAGCACGACCCTGATTCTTGAGGCGCTGTATCTACCCTATGCTTTATGTTCGCCTTTTCGTAGTCAGAAGTCCCAGGGTTTCATCAAAGAGCCCATGGTGCAGTCATCTCGTCGTCTACGTCGATGCATATGGCTAGGTCTTCAGAACATCATCTGAGGCCATGCGCTCGGCCAGTGCCTTGCTAAGTGCATGGCACTCACCACCAGTGACCCCTCGTCTAGTATGCGTGGAGGAAATATAATTAACTTGCTGGGTCGATCGCCTCCTCTTCGTTGGCGACAAATTACTCGATTGGGTTTTCCCGTTTCGCGTCCCAGCCACTCGACCTGATTTTCGTGTGCATCACGCCCCACCACTTCATGCGGGTGACCACCCCTTCACCGCCTTGGCTGCCGCGTGCACAGGTGACGTGTTCCAGCAGGCAAGTCCTGACATCTACGTACAGGTGACGCTCCTTATACGAAGGTGGTTGGGGGTGGCTGGCCCGTGCACAGAATACAGCGGGCTCGGCCGCTCGATCACGGCGGAAGACGGTGGCGACAGGCGTGCCTTCGACTACAGTCACAATATCGTTGGTCGAAGGCGCGTGCCAGACGAGCGGGCTCCAAATGCCCAGCAGTAATGCAAAGGGGAACTCGATGAAGTACCTGGGGGCACACGGGTGACGAGGGGAGGAATGCGTTGTAGTGGCCATCCTTCAGCGTTTCTATCGATAAAGGTACCCACTGCATCTTCCATACCCACGTCACAAGGTTGACGGTGGGACACGCGCACAGAGGTGCCCTATACGGCGAGGAATGCGACTACCACATCAGAGGACAGGCAGGGGCCCTCCGCCCTTGTCGTCGCCAGGTTCTCCTGTTGGTGGGCGGCTTAGTGAGTGTGTACGGATACAAGCATCATCGTTATTGCTGCACCAGCTTCAAGATCAGGCGCACACATTCAAACTACAGTAACGTTAAATGTAGATGCTTCTCAGCACTTGTTTTGCCGATACATATGCTGGCACAGTAAACAGACCCCTTCCACATGAAAGGAGCAACTAAGCATCGACTGCTCCAAGGGATCTCCACGCAAAAGAGCGCGAGGAGGCGACAAGGGTCCGTCACGGTAGCGGTGCAACCTGGTTTCGACACGGCACAATGGTGCATTCAGCACACAATGAGCGGCCTCTCTCTGTGGCTCGGCATTCACTAGTAAATTTCACCACAGGAAACCTAACAACGAACATGGAATTTTTGGTAAAAGTGAGCCGAACATCGCAACAACGACTGTCTGAAGCTTGCCAGGTCAGGATCGAGGTTGGTGCTGATCGGCTTGAAGGGAGTCTGCTTCGTCGTAGAGGCCTGTAGCGGCGGGGTTAACGAACGAAGGGATGTTTAACGATGGGGGATTCAACGGCTTGCTTCGGCGAAGCCTCTCTGGCAGCAGCGCCAGCAGTTGGCGTACTCTCGATCGCATACACTACTGTATTATATTTCCTATGCAAGTTCCTCGAAGCTTACGTGCAGCCCCTACCCCACTATAATCGCCTGGTAGAATAATATCCACGAGTTTAGTGTGGCCTTGAGAACATGAGAACACATTGAGCCTATCAATGGACGCAACTCAAGGAAGCGGAGTTCCGTTTTGCCAACCGCCGTAGGGTGTGATCGTGCTACAAAGAAGGATGGTTACGCATGTATGCTGATGACCAGGCCGGGATAAAAATGAGAAGGACATGAGCGCGGTGGAGATTTAATGATGAAAAATATCTTCTAGAGGGGTCGTGTGCGGAGTGACGGGGGACACACCAGCGGACAAACCCGAAGAGAACCATCAGGAAAGACGGCGTAGCAATTGGGTCACACTTTGTGACCTTTGTATGTCATGCCTGTGATTGGCTGCCGCTCGTGTATTGGTTGTAGCATGCGGAGGAAACTCGGGGCTGCTGAGTAGTAAGCAACGCACTATACTAAATGGTATCTACAGCACGTATTGCTATATGCATCGCAACTGCTAGAGGAAGACTTCGCCGCGGCGGCCTGACGCCCACCTGCGGCTTCGCACCTGTCAGGTACTCCAAAGAGGGGCACTCAACGAACAGCATGTATGTGTGAGCGAAGAGGAGGAAGACACTAAATCTTCCCCCCAGCCCAATGTTTCATATATCCCCCCCCTTGTTGCGATTCAGGGGATCCCCCTAGCTAGGGGACTCCTTTTGTCTTACGAGATCCCCACTTCTCCTCGGGGATCTCCTCTCATCTTAGAGGATCCCCCACTCACCTTAGGGGATCCCCACTCACCTTATGGGGTCGCCACTCACCTTAGGAGATTCCCACTCACCTTTGGGCACCCCCCTCTCCAGAGTTTACCCCTCCCCGATACATTTACCCCCCTTTGCGCATATAAACTTCGCAAGTTCATGCTCCTCTGGTATATCAACGGGTGATATCAGTGGGCGATCTAGAATATCAATTGGTGATATCGCTATATCACCTGTAATTCAACAGGGGCTACTTGAGGGGGTGGGAAGCACTTGTCCGGGGTATGTACTGATATATTAATATCAACCCCGCTTTTGTTTACCCCCCCCTATAGCTGGTTTACCCCCCCGTGGGTTGACGTCGTTTGGCAACGATACTGTAAAACATGCCGCTCACTACGTGAGCTAGACAACCAGAGTACCGTTTTATTGTTTTTGGCGGTCACCGACAGCTGTCACCGACAGCTGGTTGTCTAGTTAGATCATTTGTGCGAGGTAAATAACCTTCACTCCGCACAAGATAATTGATGGTCTCACGTAGGATTTATGGCAAGGCACCTAAGAGGCAGTTACATAGTACTCTCATTGCTGTCTCTGGAATTGCCTA
>JBBMHQ010064021.1:3569-14241 GCA_037834295.1 Postelsia palmaeformis
CTGTGTAGTGACACATACATAGGGTACGCTTTTTCTGACAAGCATACGTAAATCGCGTACGAAGGAACACCCACGAATGTTTTCGAGCGGACCTGCTTGGACAGTATATACAGTTATTAATAGTGCACGGCATCACTTCCTGATGATGCGATGGTATATCGTTGGCGAGAGCTCTTGTTTCGGGCAAAGCTCGAGTTACGACCTGAGGCGCCGCGCATGCTAGACGCCATTTTGGTATACAACTTAACTGCTGCAGCAAAATTAGTATCTCTCTCCACCACACATAGAACATACGCGATCGTGTCGAACAGGCGCACGTAAACAAAATAAATGTGAATGCATTCGCCCATTCTTCACTCCGTATACCCTCTCGTGTACCTGGTACCTGGTGTATAATTTACATTGTCTGTAGTATATACCGTGAACCAATTTGTTCGCTCTCCGAGACTGTGGGCCAAAGGGGCGCACCATAGGGGGGATGGCCGCTTCGTGACCCGTAGCATCGGCTACAGCACGGAGGAAGCTGTAAAGGGTGGGGCAAGGGTAACAAGACGAGGTGAAGTATGAAGACATGCTCGAACATGAGACCCTCCCTGCTCCCATGGTCGGAAGGATATTATTGTGCCGTCTCGGACAGACGCACACACAAGCCCACGCGCAGATACCAAACTCACTTACTTGTTTTGTCGTGTACTTGCCAGCGAGCGTCGGCTT
Source organism: Postelsia palmaeformis (assembly GCA_037834295.1). NCBI lineage: Eukaryota > Phaeophyceae > Laminariales > Laminariaceae > Postelsia > Postelsia palmaeformis. The sequence goes on from JBBMHQ010064021.1 coordinate 4,284, forward strand.
CAACTGCTCGGTCCTACTTTCTGTGAAGCTGCATTTTCTCATCAACCCACGCCGGGTTGCAGCAAGCTGCAACGTAATATAGGTATACAACATTGCGTTGAGAGTGTCTCCTCGACATATCAAGATGAAATCGATGTTGGCACTTACTTGCTGCGTAACTACTCACACGGTTACTTGCGTTGCGCGCTTGTATTGTGCCCATGCTATGCTTACTAATCAACCAGTACTCGTTCGTTGTTAATGTCTCTCTCGCAAAATACAGATAAAATAAGAAGTTGGCAGCACTTGGCACGTTCTGACTGTATGTATGCCAACGTCCGCTGAAGAACCGCGCCGAAGCTCTTACTCCCCAATAGTAAACACAAAAGCCTATCTGATCACTCTGAACCAGACAGAACGGTACTGCTCGGTACTCCTGCCCCAGTTCGACGTAGCTTACGAACAGAACAGGCGGAAATCAACACGGGGCTGCAAACTGTTGCCAATGCGGTCGGGAATTGTTCCACGTTTGATATCCGCGCCCTATATATTCCAAACCTTTGGTATATTCCAGGCCAGAGTGATGAATGAGGCAATGCCTGGGAAACTGCTAACTCTGTCGTTTTACTGCCGTGCTTGCAGTTGCTGTTGTTTTCCGCTCTGAACACAATAAAGTGTTCCACGCACGCATGATGACAAGCAGCAAGCGGTACAACAATCACACTTTCGACACTACAACATTAGGCATTGTATAATTCCCTCTTCTCCTTTCCTCCTGACATATTGTTTCAGCCAGCACTCGTCGCCCGTTGTGCGTGGTTTCACACCTCCTGGTTACAGTGAAACCGGCACACCTTGTGACGTACCAGTGCCTGTACTTTTTACGGAGTAACTTGTATATCACTGATATGTACCCTGGGTATACATTTATACATCCAATACATCCAATACAAACATCGCCCCAACATCTAATAGCCAGACTCTACCCCTCCGAGAGCCCATGCGGGTCTTCGATAAAGACAAAGGATCAGACCGCACAAGAATCGAAACGCAGACTGCCGTCCGTACCTTGTGGCATAGCGGGGGGGAGTCTTGAGCAACCCCTCACAGCCTAGTTGCGTACCAGCGCGTATACGTAGTGCGTAAAATGCTACAACAACGAAATCGAACAGATAAAGAAGTAGCTAAGGCTAAGACACGGAGCAAACAAACACTACTATTTTCGTACTACCTGTAGCTAAAACGAAGACACCGCCGACCTAAGCACAACCGAACAACCATCATCACTACCATCACTCCTACTACCACCACCACAACTACCCCCCAACATCCACCTCTCACACATCACGACGTACGCCATGCAACGCTCCGCACTTCGAGCTGCACAATGCGCTCTCCCCGACGACGTGACCACCACCGAAAAATCCAGAACAAGGGTGCCATAGACAAACAACGCGAAACACAACGCACAAAAACCAACACGGGAAAAAAGGCGGCGGCGGCTACAGCTAGCTTGAGCCGTGGGCTTTAGCCCCGTCACGGACCAGACTCAAACGACAGAAATCCCCACGTCTTCACTAAACACGCACATGTTACCTAAGTCACACGAACATCACCTTCCGAAAGAAAACATTTGTCTTTATCACTTTGTTTGGTGCGCCTCGCTTCCCGTTTCTCGCGCACCGCATGTATTTAGTCCTTGGTCCTCGCTGTATGAAGCACGGCTTGCGCGCTGCCCTCGGCGTCATCAACGCGTTCCGCATATCTACTCTACACCACCCACCCTGTCAGAAAGTTTAACTCGACTCACTCCAACTCTCCACCGTACACATTCAAGTAAGCCGGCAACAGTTTATCTCAAGCATGCGTCAAGCCGATGACCACAGCCAGACGGCCGTCGCTTGTATGTACGTCTTGGGACCTCGTCTCGAATTCTACAACGCCCCCCCCCGCTCCTCATCCTTTCGCTTGCCTTGGCTGGAATCGAACAAAATATCCGCGGCAACCAGTCGCGCGCATCGCATCCACATAGAAGCGAAGCCCACTGTACCCTGGACGCACGCCCTCTCGTCCTTCTCGACATAAACACGTTCTCACCCTGCCGCACACGCCCCCTGCCCAGTCGACTCTGGGTTCCGGTTCGTACTTAATTTAGCTCACAACTCGCTACAGTAAGGTTTGTTTTCATTTTCTTTTTTCTTTCCTAGATAAACCACAATTTGCAACTTTTCAACCTGCTCGCAATGTCACCTCTCGGCAGTATCGGACTCATTGTTTATTGTTTTGCTCAGAGCGGGTCAGCCACTATTTGTTTCTGTCGTAGAGGGCTTTTTGTTACGAGTATCTGTTCCAGAGATCCATCACTCTTCCGAGAGATAATGCTTTCACATAGATAGGGAAGGATCGTTCCCGGTAGAGATATTTATAGTTGCCGAGCGATAAAATCGATCCGCCCAAAGTCTTCCCGCTAAAAGAACGTTCCGATGAATGGACGAATGCCAGTACCGTTGTATGAAGTTTGCGCTGCGTATACGCCGAGCTCCTTGAGAAGAGGTGCTGAACCTGGCATTCAGGCAGACGAAGAGCCTCCCACAAGCATACACCGCCTATATATACGCAATATCTGGTATGCCATAGACCCAACCGGCTTCATATATACTCGTGTCAGTGCCCCTGGGTCCGAGGGTTTTCGGAGTCACGCCCTATCGTGTGCTACAAGCGCGTATATACGAACGCCCGGCTCTCCGAGCGGGGGATGTTCAAGGGGTATACATGTACGAGCAGCTCCTGTACCGTCGAGAGAAGTCCCCTATATCACCGACGCTCGACGACCGACACAGCTGGATACGCTCCACACTATCGACCTCGCTTGTCCCGGGATCGTTCGGAGTCACGACGATAGTGCGCCGGGAGATTTCGCGGCGTCTTCGCCTGCGAATTTCCGGCGCGCGTTTTACCCAAACACCTCTTTCCTACTCCTCGGCGCGGCAGAAGGGAGCTCGTCGGTAGATAACCTGATAAAAGGTCGTTTGAACGCAATGAAAAGTTGCACCCAGTTAAGGGTATTAGGCGTTGAACATGGTGTGGGTTCATTGGCGGGTATGGTGTAGAGTTCAGCCGTGTCAATGGGGGATTGTAATACTTTCACATCACACGGCAACAGCAATGGTTAATGCTAAGGGTGAACCCTTTTCGACTAGGAGGTATTCTCACGAGGGGCAAGCAAGACTTTTGATTCTCGCGAGAAGAGGGATTGCAGGGCCTGACATGTGTGAATGTGTATTCGGACGTTTCTGTTTTTCTTGTGTATATGCTCTGTGTGTACGTACTCGTGTGCATGCGTTTTTCACATTACAGCAGCAGCGTGCATGCCGATCGGAAACGAAAAGCAGGAGGGTTCGTGTGTGGTGAGGGGGTCATCGTGACGTGTGCCGCAGTGCCAAGCCGTACATCTTCCCTCGCCCGTACAATCGTCCAGATTGGCCTCACCTTCAAGTTGGGTGTAGTGTGGTGAAAGGTACTGTCCCGTGACCGTATGTCTACAGTAACGTCCACCTGGAATACCCAGATATACGTAGACGCGACGAACAAGTAGGGGAGGGGGCCGGCGTCGTGTTGGGGCGGGGCGAGTAAGAAAAAGAGGAGGGGGGTGAACAGATACATTGCATCCGCCTGTAGCAATGAAGCCACAACGAAGATGACAAGACCAAGCAAAGCAGACGGAGCAGTTGAAGCACCACACAGCAAGGCAAGTAAGGCACAACTTTCCTTTCGGGTATTCTCTGTTCTGTCTGACAGGCGAAGCAATTGGATCATCACACCGCGAGGCAGGGGAAGCACAGCTTTCCGTTGTGGAGTCCCCTGCCTGGTGGTAAACGTGACAAACAATATCGTAGATGGATTGTTGACCAGAGCAAATTGCTCCAGGAGGATATTGTGTGCGCACTGATGCCGAATCTTCGGCGCGTGTGCCAAGCCAGCTACCATCCTAACGACGTGATTAATGAAACTACCCCGGGAAGGACAACAACAACTGCGACAACATTTATACTTTTCACGACAAGCATAGTGCATAAGCTACGCTGCACACGAACATCAACTCTGCTTCTTTAATGTCTGTCGGGTGCTGTTCTCACCACGTATGTATACAGTATTCGAAGACGTTTCGACCGCTATGAGAGTATACGGGAAGACCCCCACGCCCCTACCCCCTTTTCATTGCAGACGCACACACATACGCACGCCACGCACCTCGACTATCCGGACGTTGTTGGCGATATACACCTCCGGCCAAACATCTTGCATGCTGGGGTAAAATAGGGCCGCGTGCGATTTCCCGTTGGCCCCGATCTGCTCAACATTAAACACCGAGAAAGGACGGGGACAACGCCATAGAGTTTTTCTTGGAAAAGCGACAACCCCCAAAAGGTCAAAAACACTTGTTGGTATGAGCGTTACTCTGGATGAAATAGAGTCCCCGCTTAGGCTCTGTAATGAACATTGCCTGTTTTTTATATCATCGGTCAAAATGGTACCTGTAGTACGGGTATATGTGTTTGCGCCCCAAGCCTGGGGGGCGCAGTAGCATCAGGCGAAGCTCGCTCTTGTTTACGTATGCGCCAGGCGTTGAAACATTCCCGGCCAGCTTGTGCGCTGGAGATGTTTGACAAATGGTACCGACACAAAGGATGAACAGCCCGATAAGGCTTGCGTGCGTAATTTGCAGAGCGCGTGCAAGGCGAACGAAAGCAAGGCCTCTGACCGGCGCTGAGCAGCGACACACACAGGATGCGATTGGTCGCGCACAACACAAGGCAATGCTTAGCTGGTTAACAGGAACTTGAAATCTCCCTGTCCACTGCTGTTTGCTTTACGCGCGACAGATCCCGCAGTATGACAAAGGCAACGGCTACTACAAGAGGTGCAGCAGGAAAAAACAACAGCAACGGTCATTATACGCCATGGCAGCAAACTCTATTTTTCCGACCATTCCTGGAATGTACCGGGTACTGTTTACTGCTTACCCGACTTGTAATCCGTACTAAGTACTACAATGAAGTGCACCACTGGGGCGCAAACTCTAAACAACGTGCACAAGAAAAATAGTCGGGCGAACACGCCCGAACGGACACACGAAAGCAAACCCGCTTACCCGAATGGGGCTGGCTCTTCTGCCCACTTTGTAGCTCGAATCGACGGAGAAGTGGGCAGTCGTGACCAAGTCTTGTGGCGCGTGGCCAATACTCTCGAGCCCGGTGATGACGACTTGGTAGTGACCACTGGCGAAGGTGGAGACTGTGGATGACGACGGTAGGCAATGGCCCTCGAAGTCGCATTCTTGAAACTGTCGCAAGGAATGAAACAAGCACGACATGATCGCTTGTCGGTGCAGGTGCGGTGAGGTGCGATACGGTACGGTGCGGTGGGGGAGAGCCTGGCTGGAGGCAAGAGTTTTCGTCGGGCCCGTGGAACACAGCACCTGCCCTCCAAATATGTCGCGAGAGAGTTACAATGAAACACGAAACACAGCAACGGCTGGAATGATGCCACAGACAAACGTCTCCCCCACAATCCGAGTTGAAACCAGCTAATTTCAAAACGCGACTGTTGGTTTTGGTGGATGTGTCTACGTACTCCACAGTGGAAGTTACCCATTCTCACCTCTTGCACCAACCCAACAGCCAGATTTTCTTCTCCGGTGGACCCACAGGATACCAGCGTCGGGGTTGACGGTAACGAAACACGGTGCACACCATCAGTGATGCTGTCAGGATCACAGGCGGAATGCGCGATGGCGGCGGAATCCAACCCGCTGCTACTATCCCGCGAGTACTCGCCGAAGCTACCCTCGTGCGGGTCATCGTCCAGCACGCCCCCGTATGTGCTGTGGCTGTCGTCCAGGCCGATGATGTCCGAGTGCTGGAAGCTCGTGCCGCGGAGAATCCCAGGCGTGTAGCTGAACGGTCGAACGCCCTCGCAGCTCGGCAGACCTCTTTGATGAACCGAGCCGGAGGGGGGGTCGAGAAGCTCGTCGGCAAGGTCGAACGTTAGGGGTGGGTTGTCGAAGGGAGAGATGTACCCAATACCGCCAGCGTTGCCGTCGATACGGTGATTTATTCTACCCTGTGCCACTTCCACTGCCGCCGCCGCTGCCGCTGCCACCGTGGTGACGACTTCCTCGCCGTCTTTGCTCTCCTTGCCGCTGCCGCCCGTGCACGAGAACAGTTCCACATCAGTAAAGTCGTCGCCGTCATCATCACCGTCGCCAGGTGAGCCGATGCCTCCGATGTCGAGGGAGTGTTGGCGCCCCAGGACGCCTCGAGTCGGCCGGGGCGCGTTGATTCGGCAAATTACGTCTTCCCAGTGCATCCGGTTATCCGGGGGCGACGGGATCACGTCGTTGAAAGACCTCGATGGAGAAGAAGCCATATTACAGCTGCTGCGGAAGGTCGAGGGAGGTGGTAGTACGCCGTTCCCGGGTGGTGTCGACGCAGCTGTGCCATCGGGTGACGTCGACAGAGGGGGAGGAACGCCATCGTACCGGGTGCTCGAGAAGGGTAGGGGTAAGTCTATAAGACCATTCCTTTGTGAGAGCGGGGACGGGGGCGCACCGGCTCGTGTGGTCGAGGGGGAGAGGAGGTCGGTCCGGGTGGTCGCGCGGGGTGGTGAAGCATCGTCCCGTGGTGCCAAGAGGGGTATTTCAACATCGGTCCGTGATGCCAGGAGTGGGAGCAGCGCCGGCACCTCATCGGTCGTAGGCGTGCAAAGCGCTACCTGACTCGGCGGTGTAGAGGGGAGTATCTCGTTCAGACCTGTCGAAGGATGGGCGGGGAAAGCCGCCAGGGCTTTCAAAGAAAGGGGCGTTAAGTAGACGGGCCGAGTCAAGGGCGCAGGAACCTGTTCCAGCTCGTCAGGCACCTTGATGCACGTCGCGGTGTCGTCGCGGTGCGAGCTGATGTCCTGGGTTGGGAGGGGGTGACGGATCGAGCTGATGTCCCCGATTAGAAGGGATGGACTCTTCGCGTGGAGCTCCTTGCGAAGGCCGAGGACGTTGGGTCTGCCGACCTTCCCCCCTCGGCCGTCTTCGGCTTCTGATAGAAAACGTTGCAGACACATCGTATGGTATGACATCACACGAGACAGAGGACGTGCACGAGGGTGGGAGGGGGCACAAGGTAAAGATACTGGGGCGCGTGTGGGTGAGAGGTGAATGGATGTTAGCACGGTTACCGCAAGTAGTGGATAACAAAACGCAATATTATCAAAATCAAAGTCAGACTCAGGAAGTATTCCTTGGGAAGTGGTCGGGAGACTGCGCTATCGGCAGTTCTCATTTTCCGTGCGCAATAAAATGCCGTCGCGTGACGATATAGACTGAAAGTACTGCTGTTATTTCGTTTTTCTTCGTCTTGATGTGAAGCTTTGTGGACAGTTTGCCCAACGAAACATATGAATGAAACTGCTCAAGAGATATATAACATATATACACACGGTGATAAGACCTCTTGAAGTGGGGGGGGGGGTACGGCGGGAGCAATAAAAACAGGCAGCAGGGATTGCTAGCGATTGCATCAGAACCACCTACTCACCATACACGTTACTTACCGTAGCGGTACCTGATAGAGGAAGGTGAGAGCCGTCATGATGTCATCAACCTCACCCCGTTCGTTTTGTATGCCACAGCGGAATGAGCGCGAGAGGGAGTCAAGCGAGAACTAATGATGCGCTGAATATACTCTTAATATCGCATGATGAACGCAGTCCTTCAAACGAAGCGACCGAAGACATCGATCGGTGCAGAGCGAAGAATCGATCGTGTTCTTTGAGGGTGCACGAGGCACACTAGAAAAAGAGACGGCACGCCTGTTATGATCACGTTGAAACACACCGGTGGAGGAGGGTTTTTGTACAGATATGAAGGAAGCCGTCTTCCTGTACTTCGGGTACTTCAGATAACTTCATGAACAGGGTTATGATAAGATTATGAGTGGCAGACGCCGACTCCTTTGCAGGAACAGGCACAAACAGGGAAATGGATGACGGATGATCAGACAGAATAATACATATATATATATATATATATATATGTGGTTGTGTTGCAGCTGTACGTACACGATTCCGTGATTGCAGTAGGGTGCGCACAATGTCGGAATTTACTAGGGGGAACCACTTGTTTCTGCGAAGCAAACGTAATTTGTTTTCGCCGACAACAAGCTACGGATGCATGGATGTGAGCCTCTTCTGGCTCCGTTCGAGAATGGCGGCCTGGCAGATCTCCTGCCATAATTTCATCGAACGAAACAGGTCGTGGTACATAACATACCTGTACCATACCAGGTATAATATAATAAACACACATATATGCCAGGTAACTTCATTCGCAATAGGCCAGATGAGTGCTGACCTGGGTCGCTCCCTTCATCGGACCCGCTGCCCCGCCTTTTTCGTTTGTTGTTGTCGCGCCCTCGCCGAAGCTCGATTGGCCTCGCCTCCACCGACGTCCCGGACAGCAGGTTGCACAGCAGAGCGCCCGGCCCCTGGCTGGGCTGTGGGCCGATAAACTGGACTTCGATGCACACAGTCTTGGAGGAGCCAACACGACCAGGGCAGCTTTTGGTGTCGTTGGTGCCGGTGGCAATAGTAGTGGAGCTGAGCGCTAGCCGCCTGACCGCCGTGTACCTCTCCCGAAACGACGAAAGCACCGAAGCCTCCTTGAGTTTGGAGCCTGTGTGGGGGGAAAATAGCGACGAGCATGGGCTTTCAACAGTCGTGTATAGTACAAGTAGGTACGGTTATTAGTAGTGTATGTTGATGTGCTTTGATATATTCGGGTGCCCTCCGACGATGTACCGTGTATCGCAGATCCCAGTCCGACCTGAATCTATGCACCCTCCGTTGTGACAACATCGCAGTACGCACGAGTAGAGTCTTTGTTCTGTAACCGCTCTGAGTAAAAAAAAACGCCACATTCTCTCCTCGAAGGCTCCTATACACTGCATAGCTACTCACACGTCGCCCCCGTAGTAAACACGCTTTGTTCACCCTCCACCACGTCAATGTTCCCCTCACCTACCCACAACCCTTGCCTGGTTTGTACGTTTTTGTTGCAGGTTTTGAGTGTCCGTGGTATATTAACCGCTTTCCGGCCGTGCGCACTACTGTACGGGACAGAAAAATCGACATTATTATTAGTGTGGAACATAAAAAAAGTGTGGAGCATACGGTGTATTGTACTGGATCATGAAAAAGTTAGATCGCGCGGCGAGGGGGGAGAGAAGGGGTGGGGTGATACTCGATATAGTGCAAGCCCGTAGCCGTATGACCATAGACCCTCGCATCCTCATGATGCCGGGACGGGGCATGTCCGGGGGGGGGCTACAGACAAAACACGACCAGCTTTAACCCTTTTAGTTCTTCCCGTCAAACCGATATTTTAGAGTGGAAATATATAGATCTTACTCGATTTCCGAGTGGTTTCCTCCCCGACGGGAGCACAGTCCTCAAGGGTTATAACCAGAACGCCAGGCTGATTGATGGAGATTTACCGGAAACAAATTAGTTCGGGAGCCGATTTTAGTGCATAAGATACAGCAGTGGAGCTTGACGCACCCTTGGCGAAATAAGAACAGTGAAACGTACCCCAAGACATTTTTAGGAAACCCAGCATCAGCCAGCGTTCTTGTTTCTTACCTGGTACTATTAAGATAAATGAGATATGTTGCAGGTACAGTGCCTTGTTCGGAGGACTGTACGCAGCGCATTGCATATGATACCCACGCGCACGAAGATGAAGTACAGCAAAGTACCACCACTACTGCCACCATAACCACCACTACTGCTACCACTGCTATTACTGCCACTACTACTACTACTACTACTATTTAATACTACTACTACTCCTACTACTACTACTACTACTACTACTACTACTGCTACTACTACTACTACAACTACTACTACTACTACTACTACTACTACT
>JBBMHQ010064043.1:0-14237 GCA_037834295.1 Postelsia palmaeformis
GTGTTGTTGTGTTCTCGTACCGGGTACGCTGGCATTTCACTTGCTTGACACTTGAATTTTCGTTTTTTTTTGTAGGTCTCCTCTGTCTCACAGTCTGTGACCACAGAATCAGTACCTCTCTAGGATAAGGAATCAGGACGGAAACTGGGTGTACTGATGAAGTTGGGTAGAAAGGACGATTTAATGTGAAGACAACAACAACAACAGACGACCAACCGACGATTAGCCTGGTACGCAAAATTGATCCAGCGGGTGTAGCTACATACCATTACCGGGGACCATAGTTAACAGGACCAAATGTTGTTCCTAGAAAAAGGTAAATATATAGGGTTTTGTGTGGCCCCCAGGTCCTATTACCCATGGCTCCCCGTAATAAGTGCCTCAGTTACGTGAGTTCACAACAAAGGAGAGCACCTGACGGTGGACAAGATATATGTTGTAATGTATGGGGATGCATGCACACAGCCAGACAACCCTTTGCAATACACTCGCGGGGTGTGAGTCACTCTGTACTAAAGGTATGCATACGCGCCGGCTTGGGCTGGCCTTGAAGGAAAGAGCACACTCTTCACTATCGGCATGCATGCGACATGGATTGCATGTACCGATGATGTGTGTTTATCGTGCTCGTACTGTGTGTAGAGCGCAATGCGAAGAGGTCCCGTTTCAGTCGTGCTGTGTCGAAACGTCGGTGCTGGTACGAAGCCACGCTCCTGGAGCATCACGGATGTTATATCTCGATAAACACGTTTGTCAGCTGCTTATACAAATATTCAGTAAATATCTGCTGTTCGCGACGAAGATGTTGCAGCCGCGCTTATATCCATAAACCAAACAAACGTATGGGGACAGCAGTAGCGCCGTACACCCAGGGAGATAGTTACCCCGTCGGGGAAACATCTAGCTCCATACAAGTATCACTGGTTATATTGTATGCCATGTACGTCAGAGTAGGTGACGAACTCACTTTATGTCAGCTACACGTCACGATCGACGTAGCACGGCGAACGAGTCCCTCAAAAGCTTGAGGCCAGAGGAAAGCCCAAGGTAGCCCCAGACGCTTTTGAGTACGTTTTTGAATTTTCAAGATGTCCGTTTAACGCACAAAGCCAGAGGAAAGCCCAAGGGAGCCCCAGACGCTCTTGAGTATTACTTTGGTTATCACGCCCCGACCTGACAAACTAACTCACATCGGACTTAAGGCTATAAATCTGGCTCTGACTGTTTAACGGCGAATCAAGATACCTCCACAACTCCGAATAATAAACAACGAAGTGCTTCGATTTCCATTGTTCCCTAAGAATCTGTCTCTCTGGTCCATATCTAACCGGAGACATTAAAGCATAGCTGCCATCTGATGGGCCACGATACCCATCATACCCTCATCCTACAGTCTCCACTACACTGACCAAAACGAACCAGGAACGGATTAGAACTAAGCGTTAGGAGCGCAGTCAGCCATCACACTATGGGACAATGTCATAGTATTTTCCGTTCAACCACGACTCCATATATTATCGGTTCTAGATTGGTCATTTAAATACGACAACAGAACATAAACACTGACAGGTCGCATGCAAATAATTCCCCATAAATATTTATGTTCTGGGTCATATCGTCGAAGGAACTGATTTACGTCAGAAGCAAGGAACACGATCGGCTTGCAGTCAACAAGCGTCACGCACGAGAATCACCTCCCGACTAGGTAGAAAAGCACACCACGGCGACCTTACACCACCACAAAAGTTGAATTCCGTGATCCATGACGCAACCCAAGCAAACGCACTGCTACTTCATTAAACTAAGCTCTCATTAACCACCTTAAGTTTCACCACCGCCATTACTCAATGATATATGCTGCACTGGAACACAATCCCCCACAGGAGGATGTTGTCATAATATATCCACGGGATCACCAATCTTGACAAATTTACGAAGAGTGGGCTGCATTGGCGTTCGAATATGTCGCTTATAACTCCATCATAACGCCTCGACAAGATTGCCGTCGTCGTTTACCGCGAAGATGATCGCGTCCATGGCGATATCGTTGATGGACATCGCCTACCCCCACGAGGCGCTAAACGAAACGCCTGCATTGAAAATATGTGCGTTGAGGCAGTGATGACATTTAAAAACGATCCGTCTGAGTAGCAAGCGCCGTGTTGCGGAGGTTCCCATAGGTATGCGTTATCGATAAGGATATCGTACGCGCTTTACAATAACTTATCGGACACACGACAATATGCAAAACTGAAACATTTACAAACTATCATTCGGGCATTCCGGCCATCATTGTCGCAAGCTCCCCCCTCCTCATGGGCTTGCTGTGGAACCAGGTACGATCAAACACCCATTACGGAGCAAGTATCTGGTCACTATGGCTTTTGGTTAAATGTGATATCTGTGAAAACATGATAACATTAAGAAGCCAACCTACGGGGTGGGTATGACGTAGGCATTGTAACATATTGCGATCTGGGAGAATATCCGCTAGACCGACTCGTTTTAAGAGGCTTATCGCGCTCGGAAGGCAGCGTGTACAGGCCCACCTGAGGCAAAGGTGACATTGTCGAAGACAAAAGGGTATAATGGACCACGCTGGAGGGAAAAAGGTAGTGAGCCTAGAGTTCAAGGTCAAGGGCGGTGGTCAAATACAAAAGGGAATGCTTACGATAGATTTGTTTTTTACACGCTTTGGTAACGTCAACCTCCCGGTGTGTTGCTAAGATGTACGAGTAACGTCTGTTCCGCTGCGCGCATTCTTTGAAAAGAAGGCAATACTTTACAGGCGAATTGCAGCAGAACGACCTGCTGCGACATGTGTACAGTAGTTGAAGTGAGTGATAGATACCTGATATGTGGCAAAGCCTACAACACGTACTAACTCCTACGCCTCGAAACTCACCGCGCTCAGGTCGACGAAATAGTTCAGGTCGTTGAGAATGGCCGCGGCCATCTTCGACAAGTGCGTTGTCTGCGTGATACAAGACCGAATGGACGAACGAGAAGTACTTACAATAGACCGACAAGTAACACCAGAGAGTGGAATCCACTCTGACCAAGTTACAGATGGTCTCTCATGTCAATTTCAGCCACCAAAAATGATATTTACACTGAACAGCTACGTCTACCATTGCTCTTGGAATACGTTATCGATCGCAACCCCGATGCATGTCCATGGTGCGTGTGAAGTGAGGGCTACATATATATAGACGGCAGGACGAAGGGAAAGCAAAGGGTCAGCCAGAAACACTTTCTTACATTGTCGACGAATCCGGTCATTAGCCCACGGTCATTAGCTTATCGTCGAACTTTTCCCCGTCTAAATGGGCGACGCTCGTTCCTGCCAGAAACAGCGACAAGGTACGTTACTTACATTGAGTATCCGATGTGCACGGTGCAGAGTGCATCGCATAGACCCTTGGGTCCCTATTATATGAAGTGACGCTCTAAGATCATTCACAGATGCCGACGCTGTCAAAAAGATGGAATCCCCCATTATTTTCACTGCCTAGTCCAATAAAAAACATGGCTGTGCCCCATATTTATTATGTCACAGGTGTCATTTCCGAATACAAAAGAAGTTGGTATTCCTGTGTACCTCTATTCATGCAGCCGTTCACTTGTTGACCCGTCCAAACTCAAACAATATAAGCATCAGAACCACCGATATCAACAAAGGCACACACGCCCGCGGGTCATGTCCATGCAGGGTCTGCGCGTGTTCGACACCTAGTCCACTCGTCTGAGCCGTCACCCACAGCGTGATTACTAAAAGCACGATCAAATCACACAATATGTTCTGGATAAGCGAGCCAACCATCAGTGAACCGACGCAACTGTTTCATCCCGTAGCATGTTAACGACCGCATGTGCCGTGTTGTGTCTTTTACGAACCTGACCCTGCAACATTATGTTCATCCTGAGGCAACGAAGTAAAACTTCACCGGGCCGTCAAGAACACTGCAGACACGAGAGTGATGTCTCTATACCATCTGTGCAGAATATAGCCGAGCACATTTATAGCCACTATTAATGACAACAAAAGACATTGAGAGCAGCCACATTTGTAGCTCTTTGAAACAGGAACGCTGCCATGGTTACAAAGGACGATACCCGGTACAGCGCCATTCACCAAAGAAGGGACAACCGCAGATGTTTTATCTCTCCCGCATGGTGTTATGTCAGCTACCGTGGCGTTGTCGAAGCAACCCACCTGCCACTACACGCCCAGTACTTCGATGCACGATATGCTGCGGCCGGCACAAAAACTGGGGACGAACCTGAAGCTTTATGCGCAAGGATAGCCCAAGTATCCATTCAACGTGGTTAAGACCGATATGATCCGTAGGCAACTAAAGCTTTCGTTTCCGTCTCAAACACTGTAATTTATTTTGTCTGACGAGGTCCTGACCTCAACGACGACATGTTTGTTATAGGACCACTGTTATACATCGAAACAAACAAGCAGCAATATGTGCCACGGTACGTCCAACGGTGTCACCAATATTTCTGAAATAATTATGTTGCGATATCCGTTTCCTTATGCAGCGTTCGCATCTGTGCATGATTAATTGAGTTACCCGACATCAATGACGTGTCTCAATCCGTGTAGAAAAACTTTTCTGAAGATGTCTTGGCTCTCTGAGTCAGTGATGTCGTCGATGTCGAACGTCGCTGCTTCTACTAAGCTGACGGTCAGGAACGAGTTTCAATTATTGGTCAGACCAGCGGAGCCGAGAACTCCTTCGACACCGTCGATTTCGTCCAGCGTGGGGCTGGTCAGGAGGCGTCCAGGCAGAATCTCGGCCAAACCTTCACAGGGCACGTGTGTCATGAGTTCGGGCCACTTATATCAATATTGGAGCACCTAGACGTTCCGCAACGTGAAGAGAGTACGCACTATGATATGTTTATACTAACCTCTGGAATATCAGGCGGAGGAGGTGACTGACGCTGAATTTGCAATGTGAAAAAGTTACGTACTACATGTGTAACTAATTGCGATTCGCCCCCGTGCTTCATACATGAAAGTCACTTTGAGATACCACAGTGTCAAGAGTTGCAAGGTTAACATGACTTGGTTTTTTCGGAGCAAACGTCGGCGATTCCTACGCGGCACAGCTTGTCCCACGTCTCCTTACAGTCAGGGCAATCATAAATACGGCGCCAATTCCAGTACTCCTCATTTATCAAGGCTGCATCGTTCTCAGAAGAGAGGAGCATCCTTGACCTGGTTGATGTTTGTGTACTTCCGGTGAGCCATCACCTACTTCGCTGAATAAGGAGAAGGTGTATCGCGTGCCATCGAGAGTGAGAGTCTTCAAGCTTCCTGATTCCTCAAATGTATCAATCGACTTGAGGCCGAATTTCCTGAAAATCGCTGGTAAGGCTTCACGCGACCGTCGTTGCACCGGTCGATCGTGCAATTCGTCCTAGAGCTCCCGACAGGTATTCTGTCTCGGGCTGCCTCCGATACTAAACATCTCGCTATCAGTACGAAGAAGAGCGATCCTCGCGCCGCACCTGACGTCTTCATGATCGCTGCTGAGATAGGGGGGGGCGCAGACTCCTGGACGTTAGGTTGACTATATACTGGTGACGACGGTTTGTTGGGTCCCCAACACCCAAACAGTGGTGAGATATTCACCAGGTAAGTATCCGTCTGAAAACCTCCGCTCGTGATATCTACACCCTCCATCTGAGCGCGTACGTCTCGAATTTGTCGGTGACCCGATCAATTGCTGTCGCACGTAAAATATTGTTCGATATACCATTTTATCAATGATGACACCACAACACCAAAAATAAGAAGTTGTAGCAGGTGCTGCTGATGAAACTTTGTTGAGCAGGACAAAGCAAGACTCAGCCTCGACAGTGCGGCGTCTTGAATCGTTATCTACAACGCGGAGGGTCTCCAACATCGCTGTGTTCCTTGTGAGGTGTCAAAACGTTGCTTCACCATAATTGCAGGGAACTACTCGTACGTCGCCTTTGGTTTACGAGTGAAGGTATTGCCGTGAACTTTTTTCGGGAAATGTCGACGGCTGTTGTCAGCTATGGGCCACTCCTGGACGAAATTCTAGAGGTATTTGTATGGGGGTGTACTACGATATGTGTGAATATATCTCAGTTGCAGTTGTCGCTACCTCTGCGGACGAGGCATAGCATCAGCAAAAGGGTTCGCCACGCACGAATGTTGACGAGATGGCACACAAGCGATGTGTCTGAAATATATAAGTACATAGCGAACCCCCGACTGCCTGATTGAAGTGACATCAAATCCTGTGTGTGACTGGACGCGGGAACCTCAGCCTTTGTGTCGGCCACGTAGGGTCCTTCACAAGCGACAGCCACAGCGGTCGCTTTCGAAATTGAAGTGGGGACCGAGCCATAGTATTCAGGTTCTCCTGTATGTGAACAAACCGTACAGAGGTGAAAGAACGATAGTCAAGCACTAGTGATGTTACGGCTCGGGACGAAGTATTTGATATGCATTCTTGAAGCATATCGTGGGGGGGGGGGTCTCGTGTTTTTCCTTGAGACCCCCGAATGTTGTTAATTGTTTCGATGGAATTTTGGCGAGTGGGCTTCAATGAAAGCCTCGATGACTTATGTTACACCCGTAAATCTGCTTTTACACATACATACCGGCCTTCAAGAGTCGAGGCACAACAAACACGCTAGAAAGAACGAATGCTCGATCTCTGCGATGGTAGGGAAATCGCGTGTTGTCTTCAGGTTTTTCTGTTGCCTATACGTGGGCAGGGGCATGACGTGGTTTGGTGTATTAATCACGACAACTGTTTCACCCAGTTATGTGGAACCATACGCACGCGCTCAGCACACTCGACACCTGACGCACCTGGTACAAAATATTATCAAAAGCCATAAACAGCCCACAGTTCTGAACTAAGAAGCGCACCTGGTACGAAAGGCGTGCTCCGTAAACAAAGCAACACCAGCCGCGAGAAGATCAACACCAAAGCAGGACAGAGGATAAAAAACAACATATTTGCTGTACTGTACGTACTTGTGCGTGTTTAGGTCTGTATGGGTTTCGGTATCTATTGTTTGTTGTTCAATGTAAAGCGGGGTTAGCGTTGAGCCGTTCCTCTGTCCGCCATCATGAGGGATATCGGTTTGATGTGAAGAAACTACTGAATGCAGTGTTCCTACGAGAGAGGTTCACCTTAAATGTTCTGAGGCTCCCATATTAAGGAACTCCACACTACTAGTAGGTCACCCGAACACTTACTTCAAGCATAAAACAAAGTGCTACTGATCGATGAGCAATCCCATGTCCCAAGTAAACGAACACTGAATTTTTCGAAGCTATATTGGCATTTCGACGATCATGGGTTAAGGAACTCCGTCATTGAGAAAATATGTTGGCGAAAATGTGCGACCACTGTATCGTAGAACACGTCTGTCTGCTCGTTGATCGTAGCCACGTACGGCCACGGGGTATGTACACGAAAAGGAACACTGTTGTTGTATACTATACCTGTACGTCTAAAACACTGATGTTGTACTGTACACTGGTCTACCTTCTGCCCGGCCCCATCATCGCCTCAATGCGTGCATCACGCACGGGTAGTCACGTTGTTGGAGGATATACCGAACTTCGGCCGGGATTCTGGCGTGTACATTATTGTCATTTTCCAAGGAATTTCCGTGACATGCCGTGGCACCACCTGCGGCAAAACCTTCCATGGCATCTTCCACGGGATATCCCCGAACGCTCCACGGACCTCCACGGCATACCATGGAACCCAAAGCCCAATCCTAACTGACCCTAACCCTAACCCTAGCCCCAAGCCCTATACCCCAACCTGGGGGCCGTGGAGACTGGAGTGCCGTGAACAATGGGGTGCCTCGGGGGTTGCCATGACATTCTGTGGGGTGACCATGGAGTGCCGTGGCGGTTACCGCGGAGGTTGCCATGGTACCACGAATGGCATACCACGCCCCCCCCCACGGCGTACCACATGGAATGCTATATCACACCATGAGATGCCGTGGGGATGTCATGGTATGTCACGGGTGTTACCATGACCATGCCACGCCAAAACCCAAGAAGTGTAGATCCCTGCGTGGTACAGAAGAACAGAAGCGTCGACAGTGAGTTTTAGAAGTGCTCACAGGAGTAAGTGAGGACAGTGTGGAGAGCTGGGAGTGGTTTTGTGGTAAAGTGTGAGACTATTCCAGAATGGTGTGCGAGAAGACTCGTCTTTAGACGATAGACACGAGCGAACACGTTCGTCGCTCCTCAGCAATAGGTTCGAATATATTTTGTTTTTGGTTCATGTGCTCCCCAAAAAAGATCGTCAACCTTTTTTTTTTGCAAAGTGGAACTGGAGTGCATCTGTACAGCTGGAAACACCATCTGTAGGGTCCGGACTGGGGTTAGGTCCCTACAGCAGGAGCTGCCAAAAAATTATGTGCACCACAAAAAATGCACATATATATCACAGCAATGAATAGTCGCAGCACTACTGTAATCGTCGTGGTTCAACCACTATTCACGAGTGCTAGAATACGAGCATCTTTTCTTTTTGGACGATTAACAATAAGGGGTACACCCCCCCTATATCGTTTCAAAAAGAGGGTCATCGGTTTTCGCCGCCGGCGAGGTTATCGCCACAGAGGTGGCCGGCAACACCAATCGAACGGCCCAGCGCATCCACGGCAGAGCCAGTTTTATCCGATCTGAAATTTGGCTTTAGTAGTTTTACGTGTGTGTGCACCTGGTACCTGGCAGCAAGTTGCCCAAAGATACGAATATTCACGGAACCTTTGACTTTTCTCGGAGTATCGAGTTCATATTGTATTCTGAGCGTAGAGAATAGCCTTTCTGAAGAATACCTGAATACTATCGCCCTAAAAACACAGGGAGTATATTGGGAGCATCAGTACTGAACACCTTCAGCACTGCGACTACTGGGGTTATGAGTAGTATTGAATACCGACAACGAGCACTGTCGCCCCGAAAGGTTTTTAATAGTAGGTGAGCACGATGTCTGTGGGAGTCGAGATTGCGAGTTCGAGCCCCCCCGAGTGCATGCTCGTAGGATTTTTTTCTCGCAAAAAACAAAACAAAACAAAAAACTTAACTAGCGGAAAGCGCGAGAGCGCGAGTAAAAGCGAAATTCGATGAAAATCGACGAGCGTTGAGAAGGCTGAACCCTCCACGCGATAAAAAACAATACAAGAACCGCTCTTTCAAGCTCGGACAAGCGATGGACAGCCAAAAGCTGGCGTCTCCACTGCGCCAACTTCCAGAAGTTGGCGTCTTCAACCCGCCCACTTCCAAAAGTTGGCGTCTTCAACCCACCCACTTCCCATGTAGCGCCATCACAGCGGAAGAGCTTTGTGCGGGAGCCGCTAACCCCCTTGTCCGCTCGCATGCCTCCGCCGTCCGAGAGCGTGCACCTCTCGGCGGCAGTTCTAAGATCGGCGTTGGTCGGGAATATCCGACCTTCTATGAGGTAGGCGGCCGCCAGCGAGGGGGCGGTTGCAGCCAATGATGGGCTGTTGGAGGAGCTCGCCATGGCGCTGTATGACGTGAAGGATTTCGCGAGCGGAGCAGGTTCACGAGGTCTTCTTTTCTGTAGGTAGGTGGTGCTGCTGCAGTTGCCTCGTAGAAGTGCCGTTGTTGCGTTGTGCTTTTGAGGGCTCAGGGTGCGGAGCGCCAACCAATTGAACACGACGTTCATACCCTGGACACCACGACTCTGAATGATATTGGAATTTTACAGGACCTTCTCTGCAGGCAGTACTCGCGGAATAATTTGAGAGATATACGTACATCACGTATGCTGGCATGCTGACCACGTTTCCCTGGGTATGGGCCGTTTGTCGTTCCGACATCAGACGTCGTCTGCTGGGCGTGCCACAACAACCAGAACATGGAGTGGTCACTTACCCTACGTCTTTTTGACACAGTAGGGAAGATACCTCTCTGCATATTGACAAAAAGGGGGACGTTACGAAAAAAGGGGGACTTTTCCGAACGAAGTAGATGAAAAGGGGGATACCCTCGCCTAGGTAAAACAAATAGGGGGATATACTCACCCCCCTCTTTTGATCGCTCTCGTTCACCCGCTAAACATATGGTGACAAAACGCTGGGGATGGTAGGGAGGTGCCATGTGAGTGTGGTAAACGCATCATATTTTAATTTCGAGTCGATTTGACACAGTACATGGGCTTACCCTGCGGCGAAAACCGATGTTCTCCTTTTTGTAACGATACAGGGGGGTGTACCCCTTTTCCTAAAACCCCTTTTTTTCTTTCGATATTAATTTGTACTCGTATGTACTTTTAATACAGAATACTGCTGTCCTGTATTGTAGTAACCGAGCGTATCCCACCGTATGTAACGAACGACGGGGGGAGGCCATCGTATCAACCTGGAATCTCTGATCTTTTTTACCCAATATTTTTGCAGAATTTAAGAGCTCTTATTCAAGAACAGAAAGTCAATTTTGAGCTTGTATTTCGACCATGACAATTATTGATACCTAGTACACGTTTTGTGGAAGACAACTTCGAAAATTGTGCTGACCAGCGGTATTTATAAGCAAAGTATCTTCCGCAGTAAGCAGGTCCATCGCTCACATGATTGATGAGTATCAACCTCTTCCAATTTGTTGTTTACTCTTGTTTTTCCGCTCGGTCTCAAAGTGTTTGTCCTGCGTGTTTGGATTGTCCGAGGTCGTTCTATAGTGTAGTGTATGCCAAAACGTGTAATGTACTATAACGGGGGGGCATGACGAAGAGGATCTACTACGGTATGCACAGACACCTGTATATTTCGCTTTTTTTACCAACAATACTCGGCCCTATTTGCTATGATGGTCGACCGCGATACATAAAAAGATATTACCAAACATCAAATTTGATTTGTACCAAAATAAGGCAAGCCTGGCCACTTACCGGCAAAACCAGTTCTATGCTGAAAACAATGACAAAACACGCCCCAGGAGCCCTTTTATTGGTCAGACTGACATCGTAGCTGATTCTAGCTTGAAAAAGCCAAAGACATACATACATACCTGTTTTCATCCCCACTTCGTCTAGCTTTCAACTTTTTTTGGCCAACGTTGAACCAATCAGGGAGGCCATTAGTACCTGTGTTCTCTCTGCTTGCGTCTGCCCTCCCTCGGTAGAAATTGATCTGTATTTATGCATAAGCTCTGGACTCGTGCTCGTCCGTTGTACATATAGGGGCGACTTTAGACATGCATGCATGCATGCGTACGCTGCTTCCGCTTTTTTGGGTTGCAGGTGTGCGACGTGCATCAATTTTTTTTTGTCTATCCCACTAATTATCTCCGCCCTTCTTCTTCTCTCTCTTTTTGTAAGTCGTAACCCAATTCCGGGGTCACTAAGTTGGCTCTTCTCCCTCCTCCTCACTACGGTACTTGACTTGCATTTTTATCGCGAGAAGATTTCAGCACTTTCTTCCCCCGTCGACTTGCGTCGAATTTCGCCTACCCACGCAACGAAGGCGCTCTCAGCAATTGGTTCTTTTTTTTTGTCGAATCAAGGTGAAACCTCACCACGGTGGCATTTGAACTTGGATATGTGATATGGTGCCGGGGCAAGGGTGCCAGTGAAGATGATCCACAGGAGAAGTGTGACGCAGGTGTCTGTTTTTGGTCAAATTCAGAAGCAGTTCGCGGAGACGTTCTCAAATATTATAGATATGCGGCTTGCTCGGAAAGGCAAAAGACGAGTGAGCAAGAAGAGGGGGGGGGGAAAGCAGATGGTTTAGAAGACAGAAGTATCATCTGTCTTGAACCGGCTATCATCTACTGGCAAGGGGATACACATTACCCTCAACTTCAATAGTACAACACCAAGTCTAACGCACGAACACAACAAGTACGTACATTTCAGTCTTCTCCCCGGCTACTCAAATACTAGCCTGCGTGTCGTTTCTGCAAATATATATATATATATATTCCAGACGACAAACGGGATACGTGTACGAAGGAACACTAGCCTGCGTGTCGGTATCACAGATACAAGATTTTGGATCCTTCCACGGTTGGTCTATATACCATAAACCAAGGTACTCTATCACATTAGCCCACCCTTAATAGCCGTTGATACAGATCCCACGACAATACAGACATGGCTACTTAGAAATCGGAAAATCGAAAGAGGGGGTCGAAGATACTTCTATTCAAAGAAACGACAGCCCAAATAAGATCATAGACCAACCCACATTTCGTAAAGATGGCGAGGAGCCGTTCTTATCGGAGCAACTTCATTTCCAAATTTTCCTATTTTATTTCTGAGATTTTCAAAAAAACAGGATTTATTTGGAAATTTGGAAATTTTACAGAGGGCAAAATATTTGGAAGGCTTCGCATTCCAATATTTGGGGGGGGGGGGTTAGAAAACATGGAAATCCTCAAATTGCGCGAATTTTTTTTCGGAAACTTTGGAAAAGTGTTGCTCGATAAGAATGACCCTAAGAGGCAAAAGGCGAGTGAGCAAGTAGGGGAGGGGGGGAAGCAGATGGTTATCAAAACAGATTTATCATCGGCTATCATCTACTGGCAAGGGGATACACATCACCCTCAACCTTAATAGTACAACACCCTGTAAAGTCTGACGCACGAACCCAACACGTACGTACATCTCTGTCTTCTCCTCGGCTACTCAGCGACTAGCCTGCGCGTCGTTTCTGCAAATACAAATATTTTGTTCCAGACGGCAAACGGGATATGTGTACGAAGGAATACCAACCTGCGAATCGGGATCACAAATACAAGATTTCGTCCCCCCGAATCCGGAAAATTAATACTCCGGAGTATTTCTACTATATCCTGCTCTAAAAATAATACCAGTAGTCTCTTTTAGGTATTACAAATAATGATATACACACATGAACATTTCTGTGCATTGCTGCTGCTGCTGTATACCACCTCACCACAACCACCCCCACCACCACCCCCACCACACAACCACTTCCCCCACCACCTTCACTTAAAGCAGCAGAAGCTCATATTGCCCGTGGCGGCTGGTGTTTGTGATGGTGTTGTGGTCTCTGTGTAGATTGGATCCTACCACGGTTGGTCTATATACCATAAACCAAGGTGCTCTACTACAGGTATTAATGCTGGTGGTCTTCGAAGCTGACCACTAGTCTACCGGGGCGACCGGCTCACATCTCCATCTAGAAAGCAGTTGTTGTGTTTAGTTTTATTTGGTCACATCAGCTTTTAGAGCACAATGGCCTTTGTCTGCGACACTCCGCGTCGAGGTGGTCTCAGCTTTGGGCGGGTCAATAATTCCATACCGAGCAGGCCGTTCCGCGAGGACGGTCTGCTCTCGAGGAGTTTCAAAGCTGTCAACGGGGGGGCACGCGCCACATAGCGAATAAACTTGCCCCCCCCCGCCGTGGCGAAATGAACGAAGCCTATTGATAATGACTCAAAGGTCCAAATGGAGCCCGTTTTATCTACGAAAACTAAAACATTAGTTTTTGGATTTTTTTTTATGTGGCAAGCTTACTGCTGTAGGCGCATTCCTTTTTCATCGGAGTTTCGTGGGCAGAACACCGCTCACGGCGCCCTTTTATTACTTTGTGTTATTACCTACCTGCGTTTGGCTCACACTAATCAGATATACCTTATCTTGGCAATCTACCTCTAGCAAAACCCAACCATCATCATATACCAGGTGGTGACTGCTGAGAGCGCCTCCGTAGCGTGGGCAGATAATGTTGCACCTCAGTTCATTAGGGAAGAACCGGTTGCAGTATAATCCCCAAAAAGATGCAAGTAGTGCACCATACTGGTGTAGTGGGAAGGAGGAATAGGAGCCTAGCACGTCTATGACTTCGGACGAGATGGAGAGGAACACGGAGGGCAGAATTGAATAGTTCGGAAAAAAAAGGGTTTGGACCAAACGTATCACGCAGCTCGCGAAGCTGAGTATCAACTATTTGTATTTGATCAGTGAAACTCACAGCTGAAGTATTTTCTAATTTTATACCTGGTAGAATAGAACGTAAAGAGTGGATATTGAGAAGAAAGAGAGAGCAAGGACAAAAAATGGAGTATTGTGGATAAAGCTTAGGGCCGTTCTTATCGGAGCGACTTCATTTCCAAAATTTCCAAAAAAAAAACTTAGATTTCCAAAAAAAACAGGATTTATTTGGAAATTTGGAATTTTTACAGAGAGCAAAATATTTGGAAGGCTTCGCATTCCAATATT
>JBBMHQ010064054.1:0-14234 GCA_037834295.1 Postelsia palmaeformis
ACTCTGGTAATTTATCCGTTTGTCAGGCGCGTCCCGGCCGAAAGGTGGTACCGCTACGAAGGTCGGCGTCAGGCATACAGCTAATATAGTGACCTACCAGGGTTTTAGATATCATGGCCGCTAGATCGTATATACGGCGCCAAGGAAAATAGATATGACGGGAGTCTGGGGGGGACGGACGGTTTGAGTCGTTTAGCGATCCTGGGAGTAAAGTATCTACTTCATAGCCGGCACAGCTCATGGCGGCTGCTGAGACAGAACCACGCGATGACACAGACATGAATGAGTAAGTGCTTCTCCGACCGTTCGATAAACACGCCGAGAGCTCTAATAGTCTTACCTCGCGCAATATTTGGCGAATACCGAACGTTGTTGTTTTGTTGTTGTTCTCACATCAAGTCATCGCCACAGTATCATTACAATGCAGTCCGTGGTCGCAGGACAGGCTCCAATAACTCTGGTGTGGAAGAAATACCTCGCCCGGTGAAAACTGAAACTAGCCAAGAATAGTACACATGATAACCAAAGTACATCTACACCTCAGACAAGAAAAATAAGAAGTAAGGTCCGCGCACGTACGTATCAGATACATGCGGTACGCTGTACAAGTCGCAACAGAAACCGAGAAGACCGCATACTACCCAGAGAAAAAAAATAGACAGGATGAAAAATAACAACTTGAAGTCGATAAATCGAAACCAAAATAAAAAAATCACAAATCCAAAAGGGAAGAGAGAGAAAAAAGCTTAAGTCAGGCAAGGAAGCAATAGAAATCAATAGAAATCAAGAAGCCATGCTCCGATGGCCCCCTTTGGTCGAAATAGTGTGAAGATCACAGCATGGGCCGTATTAAGCATTATAACCCGGGTGTCTGAAGCACAACACGGGAACGAGACGTCAAACGTGCGCAGCATGACGACATCTGTTTGTAAAATGACCGGACTTGCCATATGTTTGCCCTTCACCGTTTTATAACTTCTCTGTACAAAAACCTAACTGCGACTGTAGTTCCATATGGTGTGCACCCGCAATGGCGGTGTGGATCTAAAGCTGCGCTGCACATGAGCCTAAAGTTGACCCCACTCCCATGTGTCCGTATACCTCGATTTGACTACGTAGAAGTAAGTTTAAGTGTCGTGCCCAGAGAGTGGGAGTGCGGTTCAAAATCCGTCAAACCTGGGTCAAAAAGGGAGATCAAAGGGAATGCCGTAACTTCGTCTCAAACTAGTGATCGCACGCTCGCTCCATTTTCTGCAGGACAACTTCCTGGACGCTCTTCACGCCCAGAACATGGAATCGCACAAGGCCGCGCTGGCCGAAGTCGGGATCGACACGGCGGATATCCCAGTCCCTGACCTCTGCCTCGTGGGCGTCTTCATCGGCTCCGTCGGTGATTTCGAAGACCAATATGATAGTTCCTCTTTAGTGTTCAATATTTGGATCCTTATAGTCGTTTCGTCATATTGGTTCTATAACCTGCAAAGCAAAGACGCTTCGGTACAAAGGAAACCCTTTGTAGCCTATGCGCTTTCTGGTCCGAGTACGCTCCCGCGCGCGTACAAGACATTAGCAAAGCCGTATGGCATTGAAGGGGAACAGCGGGCGAGCTCGAAGACCTGATTTTTCTGCCATAGCCTTTATTGCTTCAGCGATCATCGTGAAATGCTCTTCGAAACGTTTAGACCGCTGCGGTGCTGTACCGTGCGGTTCTCTAGCTTTGCTGCGCTGTTTTTTTGCATTTTTCATGTGCTGTCCTGTTTCAGCTGCGATATGCTCTGGGGGTTTATTCTGTGCTGTGATGTGCTTCGGTGGATTGTGCTGTGCTGTGATATAGCGTGATCGCTTGTGATGTATTGTGCTGCGCCGTGCTATGCTGTAGTGTGTTGGCCCTAACACTTCGAACCTTCTTCATCTCTCGTGCGGTTCCATTCGTATTTCTCCACTGTCAGCTGGAGCCCACGTCCGCCCCACCTACTCCCTCGCTCCCGGAACTATCGACGAGGTGACAACCTAGTGTGATTATTTGAGTACAAATCGCGCGGGTCGGGGTGTTGAGTTTATGGGGAGGGGGGTAGGTCCCATGGCCTGCAGTAAATGAGAGTGTGAGGAGCACCTGGTTTCGGAGCAGGTTGCAGCGCGGCCTCGGAATAGCCGCGAAAAAAGGAGGCGAAATGTCATGAGGCTTTGTGCGCAAAGAATCGGGGTGCGTCTTGCTGCCAAGCAGGAAACCCCACGCATAAATCCTTGCCGCCTTCCAATATTTGATCAACATGGTCAATCGATTTTCAGTCCATCTCAAGCTCGTGATAAACGTGGCCATGGCCTCTAACGGAGGCCCACTACCGGCGCACTGCTGCGTTGCACGCTCTTCCTTCCAGGCCGTTGTCGAACCCTTCCCTGGCTACAACATCCACCTAGTCAATGAAGCCTATGGTATCCCCGGAGGCTGGCTCCAGGCGTCCCTCTACAGGTACGTCTGTACCCAAACCACGCATTGCGCTAGCTTGAAGTCATATCTTGTGTACGAGGGTCAATCACAGCAATGACGCAGCTGGTTGGGAACGTCCTGCCGTGGAGGGAGCACCGTGGGACAAGGCGCGGCGAAGAGCACTGACGTGGCGCTAACAGACAAATATTCTCAAAACAGCGCCAGTGCACTCCACGGCCCTCAACGTAATTTGAACAAGGACGGCTGTGGCTATTCAATTCCCCCGTTTGATGCCGTACCCCTCGAGGTTTTCGTGGTCAGGATCATGTTCTTGGGCCTTGTCCGATAGGCAGGCCGCAACGTTTATGCTGTCAGAAGCATCGACGCATGCGTTGGTGCGTCCCGCGCTCTCCTGCTAGGCAGGCAACTCTCAGCCGCAGCCATGACGGGGTAACTGCGTACCCATTGTGTATTGTACATAAACGACTCGCACGTCGGCGTCGAAGCCAAGGACCTCGTCAGTGTTGTATCGGGTGGATCGACAAGGCGGCCGAGAGGAAAACTAAGTAGCTTTCCCCTTGTGCCGATCCAAACATGGTGCCGCCAATCGTCTCGCGCGGCTATCGCATGCCGGTCGTATCGCGCGCTTTGGGGATGCTGGTGACATCGCGCGGTTGTGGAGCGTTGGTCACATCAAACGTGTATGAAATACCGATCACGTCAGACGGTCATGTAAGGGTGACCGCACAGCACATGGATGAAACGCCTGATCACACCCTTCCCTCGCTCCCAATCTTGCCACATTACCTGGGCTCTTGGACGTGCGTAGCTCGGAGCGCATGCTCCACCACTACTACGGCCTGGGCAAGGCCCCGTGGTTTACTGACGACATATACGAGGGTTTCGACTCCGACAGTTGTGAGTGCCTTGCCGTTTACTCCACAGAGGGGCAACCCTGTAGGTGAAGCTTGGAAACAAGTCGACGGTGTCCCGAAATCGACCCAAGGAAAGGCATCTTGATTTCCGGAGAAGAAGCGTGCACACCTCGATTTAGGGCACCTCGAGACAGGTGTTTGTAGCGACTGGCACTCGAGGGATTCGCACGGCGACTGACTTGTACAGGAAAAAGAGAACTTTTGTGTGTATTTGTATCTTCTACGCTGGAAAGTCGGGGGGGAAACGCGCTTCCCAGAATGTCACCGTCGTCATGGTGTCCTCTCCCTAGCAGCTTATGCTCACCTTCCAACCCTTTCGATCCGCATATGCAAGTCTGAGAAGGTTCTGAGAACGTGGAGACCATAACAAGTCAAGAACAGCAATCACAACAGGTGTACCGTATAGCCGCTGGCCTTCTGGGAGTGGCGGCTTGTTGCGCTGCTTCGGCCCGTATTTAGACGTGGCTTTGGCGGTGCATGAGTGCTAAAGCCATTGTATGCCTCACGAAGTGCATGCCCAGAAAACAATGTTCGAACTCGCACTGCTCGCTTCGCGTGTTGTCTATTTTCCCGCAGACTACAACTCGGCCATCGGCAACTCCAACGGGAATGGAAAGTAAAAACGCATGGAGTCCGGCCACCACCCCCCGGAAGTGTCTACAACAGTGGACCGCACCGCTAGGCCACGGGCCCTCAGCGCCCTTTTTCAACAGGAGCCATTACCAGAAGCTTCGTTTTGATTTATACTTATGACAGTTCGATCACGCTTGGTTGGCATTCTCCTTTCCGGTTTGCGGCGGTTTGATCGAGGGGTTAGATTGGAAGGTGCGGTGAGGCACATCCCACATCCTAAAACGCTAGATACGACGGCAGATTATCAACACGTGTCGGAGCCTTCGCGCATCATCGTCCGTTTTCTGTGCGAACGCGGAGTTCTCTAGCCGCGATGCTTTACTCAGCCACATACGGAAATGCTACTGTTGCGGTACGGAATCCTCTTGTCGTTCGTACTCCTGCTATGTTTTACCGTGATGGATAGACGAGAACCCAAACGAGGTCCAGCATGTTTAGTTCTGTTGCTGG
Source organism: Postelsia palmaeformis (assembly GCA_037834295.1). NCBI lineage: Eukaryota > Phaeophyceae > Laminariales > Laminariaceae > Postelsia > Postelsia palmaeformis. Next base: position 4,447 of record JBBMHQ010064054.1, read on the forward strand.
TGGGTTCCTGCCGGACCTCCTTCGCAACTGTCGAAAACGAAGTCATTCGACGAGAGCGCTCTGAGCACCGAATGTAGTCCGTTGCTGCCGGCTTCGTATCACACTATGAATGCTACAGCGCGTACCGTTGCGTTTATCATGGTGCGTACGGAATGTAGACGAGAGAGTGAAAACGATGTCCGGCGCTTTTCGCTTCGTCTTGTTGTTCAGATTTGCAGGAATGTCTCTGTCGCCGTGCGGCTAAAGAGATTAGACCTACTTTTCCCACCCAGGCCACCGCCTTGTCCATATAGCAACAGTTCGATACATACATACACATATACCAGGGTATACGACAGCTGGTAGACGCGAAGATGCGGCGTTTTGATTACCATGTTTGTGTGTTCCTATCTTAGTGCATACCGGTATAATTCTTCGTCGTACATAGGTTACAGTCGACGAACCAAAAAGCCGCTGCTCGAGCCACTTTTTCCTGCCCGCGAGCCGCTGTTGGCGGGAATTCGCCGTACGCAACCCCGAATCAGATTCCACCCTCACAATCATATCTGCAATAAGCGCTTCCTAGCGTTGAAGATGAGATACGATCGAGGAGGCAAAGAGGGTCCCTCCCAATCAAGAATCAAGCAGTGAATACGACAGCCGTCTCAGTTCTGGACCAAGACGTCGCGATCTTGGAGAAATCGAGGGTGAACACACCACAGACTTGCGTTTCTACTATCGCACGCTCTTCGTTACATTTTGCGGCTGTGGTCATTGTTGGTGGCGGGGTGGGATGGGGTGGGGTGGGGTAGAGGTCTATATTGGGCGCGCGCCAACGTTTCTGTATATCAGCACCTGGTATATGTATTACGTGATGTTGTGTCGCCGATCGGGTTTAGCGTGTGGGTGTGAGGTGGTACGTGGTTACATGTTTATATGTTGAATAACTGCGCGTGGCGCTTCGTGCGTAGGCCTGAGGATTGACTGGTTGGTACGATGCTGAGGTCTACAACATGTACTGCTGGGCACAAGGGCTTGGCAGAGTGACGCCGCTCCCAGCAGGCACAACCTACGTCCGGCTGCTGTCACTAACACGGCAAACACACTTGGTCCAAGACCGGACAGACGTTGAGGGTAAAGGCGCCTGGCTCACTACCAGCCCAGTCGTGAGGGGGGTGGAGGGGGGGTCATTTGTTTATGCTGTTCGAGACAGCGCTACCTAAACGGCAAGCATTACCCGTGGGTCTACAGAGAAGCGCAGAGTTTAATGATGAACTTATCGTGGTCCCCCAAGACCACTGACTGCCAGGTCATGCAAATTGCACTTATTAACCATCTAGACGCTCCAAGATAGCGGTGATTATCGGTCGATTGTCAACAATGATTTGTTATAGAAATGAAGAGTGCTCCGGTAGTGCTTGGCGCCCACCGTACAACCCCGGAGGTCATTTTCTGCTACCAACACCACCCGTTTGACACTATCGGGGTGCAGCAGTGGCCGCCATGGGGTCGGGTTCGGACGCCATACAGGAAACAACGCTTGCTCGAAGTCGGTTTGATTGAAGCGAAATATAGGACAATACACCTGATAGAAGAACAAGCAGCGAGAAAAGCAGGCTAGTATTCACACAAAAAATTGGAAATTGGAGCCGATATACCGAAACCGCCGTACCGTAAAACGCGCCTATTTTGAACTAAGTAATCCAACCCGGAATGAGTTTTCGGGGTTGTTACTATAATGAGAGGTGCCATGTACGTCACGCGTATGATACACACTTTCCGAACAAAGGAGAAAGGGCAAAACGATATTGTACTCGAAAGCCCACCATCCCCTCGCCCCCCACTGCCGGTCTGGCTCGTAGAGGCCGGTTCAAGCGCAAAACCTCAAATAAATGCTGTCGGTCACGAGCACCGCATGCACCGGATGCCGTGTCATATACCTCGTATTCATATTTGGTGTCATCCTGACCGTAATGGTCAGCGGGAGAGGATGGCAAGGTCGGTTTTCATTGGGGGCCTAGGGCTGGCGCCGGCATCCACAGGCCTCCGCAAAGGCCACTTATAGTCAGGCATCTCCGTAGGGGGAAATCATGCAGATATTTTTCTGAACAAACCTGATTCAGGTACTTCGTGACATGTCTGTGACACGTCTCACGCAAAAAATCGAATAACTGGCTGCGCAGGACCAATAGCACAAGCAGTGTTTAGCTCTAAAAGTTGACCCTATACTGGAACTCCTATTTTATGCGCTGTTACTGCACAGACGTCACTATGTAATAATGTCGTGCTTCGGGGATTGGCCGTGAATTTTGGAGCACGTGCTTTATGGATCTTGCCGATCCTTCGGCGGGTGTGTTTTTGTTTGGTTTGGTGTTTTGGCCGGGGGGGTCGGATCGAAATATCCCCAAACAAAAGGACAAAAAAAAAAACTCTTCCCGGCGAAAAAAAACACACGCACAATGCGGTGAACGGCTTGGCAGGGCTGATAGAACACGCGCACTAAAAAATCAGGATATTATTACTCGAAAACACGGCATGGCCGTTGCACTCTACAGGACTCTGGTGCGATAGGCTTGGACCAGCTCGTATGTGTGTAGCTGCACAAGCTGCGAAACAACCGACCCCGACCTTCCTTATGTGACATATGTACTGACAATTGTATCGGGTTCGGACGTCGCAAGGAACATTCGAATGTTCCTCCTCACTGCGGGCGTGTTGCGATAAAACGGTGCCAGGTACCATGGTACGTACTTTCCGAGCACTGCGAAGAATATCAAACCAGTACCGGTAAGGTCGCCGGCAACTCCTTCGCCTCTCGCTTGGGTTTCCGGGTTGAAGAGCTGCAGGACGTTCTATAAGCATCTTCCCGCCTCTCTGGTGACAACCTCGTCCGTTTACAGTTCTCACTCGTAAATAGTTCGGTGGTCGCACACCAACGAATGAATGAGTGAGGCAGTGCTACTTTTGAGCCCAAACGTTTATGACTCGCGGAGTTCCTGGACTAAGGAACTACTGCACATATTCATACTCGTACAATTATATAGTAGTACCCAATACGTTGTTCGTGTTATAAGGATTGCCCTGGACTGGGTAGTTGATCGGTATTGTACTCCTATTGCTCAGTAGGTAACACATCATGACATTTGACGTCGTCGAGGACACGGGTTCGAATCTCACTTTTAAGCCTTTATTATTTAGAAACGCTTGCGCGTGCGGCCCTGAAACCATACCTCCCTGGTTTCTCAGGTAGGTATCGAAACGATGCGGGTAGGTCAGCGTACGGTCGTATACGGTACCGACGCCCCGAAGATCCCGCTGTTAAGATAGGGGGCAGAGTGTCGTAAGGGCTACCCCGGGCTGGGTAGGTGATCGGTATTTTACTTCTATAGCTCAGTGGGTAATACCTTCACATTTGTATCCCTACATGTGTGCCTTACCCTGCTGTTCGTACGCACGTGGTTTGCCTAGCCGGTGGGGGTGTTCGTCGGTTAACGCGTTCAGCTGTTCTCAACATGGGTGCTTCGGTGTGGTGGGGGGCTATTTACGCGAAGAGTATCAGCAGACGTCTGCGCACGCGTGCCTCTATACCGCCTTAGCACGCATCAATTCAGAAAAAAACGCAGCACGTGTCAATGTCATCTGGAAGGGGAGCTTCGGAGCCTTTCTTCTGTACCTCGAATTGCGCGGGACTTTCACGGCCACATGCTACCGGCGCCCACATAAAAGAATGGTGTTTATGCGTGAAACACCAGGTATGAGCTATATATATCCTGCTCTGAGGTGCCTCCTTTCTCGAAACATAACATTGCTACCCGCTATGAAACCTTTATCTCCGCTCGTCTCCCTGCAATGCACTTCAAGTACAGAGTCGTCCACAGCAGTAGTAGGGTCACCAAAGTGCCATCCCAATAAATAGCCAGTAGACGAGCCTGACTGAACACCACCTCCCTCCCTCCACAAAATATGCACTCTGTTTATTGCTTTCCATGTGTATCCCATGTATCCACGATTCGTGCCTTGTTTAGTCTCTCACTCCTAGAAACAGCCGGGACTCAGATCCGGAATGACACAGCAGGGCTCTCCTCCCCCGCCCCAACGACTCGAGCGGTGCGTGCCTTCGTTTTATCACGACAAAGGCTCGGCATTATCTTCCCTCGTTGGCTCGTGTCTGAATGAAGAACCTCAAAAATCGCGAGGGTGTCGTTCTGCACAGCTTTCAATATCACCCCCCCTCGGCAGTAATCCCACCCCTCAAGGTTCAAGGGTCGAGACCCCCCAACTTCTACAACCTAGCCGCTCCCTGGAGTCATGGCTTTCCGATTTGATGTGTTTTTCAGCACAGACTAGTGCCTCCTGCATATGTAGCGTCTTCCCGTGCTATTACCTCGGTGTGTAACGCGAGCCGGAGGGGTGCAGGCGTTTGTCGCTGCTTCATTGACCTACTCCCGATGAGTGTCTCGGTGTTGATACAAGACTCTCTCAAGCTGACGATGGTGACGCCAAAAACTTTGATATAAGAGTATATCAATTTGAGAGGAAATCGAAGGACCGCTTGGTTTGTGTTCATATTGATGCATCAACGGTCCCAATAATTCCGTACAGGGTAGTTCAAAAACGGGTCATCATTCATTCCTTCGATATACCGGGCTTATGGCCTGGAAAGGTACACGGATTCTACCAACGCTGTACGTATCTTTTGTAGCTGTGCATGCGATGTTGTCGATATAAACTTTCTGACTATGCTGAAGATGTTGATGTTATACTCTCAAATCACGTATGCGTATATACAGTGCTACTTTGTCGTAAATTATGTTGCCGTATTCGGGGCTCCCAACGTGGTGAAACAGAACACACCAATCCCGTCAATACAATGTTCGCACTTTCTGCAGCTAGATGCCGATCCGATGTTCTTATGCTGATGGTGCTGATGCCAAACACTCACTCCAATGGCACGATTTCTATCCGAATACTAATGGTTATCCAGTATACAGGTCTTATTATCTGGTAAAAAATGCGCGTGTTCACATATCAACAATGCACCTTTGAGTCGATGCTTCTTCGGACGAGCATGAGAGAGAGAACGTGGCCCTTGCGGTGGGGGGTAGCTGAATCAAGGATAAAGAAAGTAACGCCAGTATATAGTTGCACTATTATGGTGGAGGGGGGGGTGTACTCGATAGCATGCATGGTCGTAGTCGTAGGATCATAGACCCTCGCATTCCTACTACGCCGGGACGGAGCACGTCGCACTTTTAACCCATCAGGCAGACATTGCTTGCACCGAGCGCGAGGCACTGTGAGGTGACCGACGAGTCGCATGAAGGGTGAGCTGCACCCTACTAACAACTGCTTGTCAGGAGGTGGGATAGGACTACAGAAGAAGCAAGGCGGCAGGGATTATTCCCTCAATACCACCAATAGTAGTACGAACCAGCAGCCCCGAACGAACCTCAGGTCGTTGACAGAAATTCAGTTTGCAAGCAACTATTTTCGCTGACAGCGAGTGTTCGGTCGATACTTGTTCAGAAGCCGGGGGGGGGGGAGCGGGACTGGGAAGGAAGGGGGGCGTACTCGTTTGTTTCTTCCCTTAGCCACTTGACCATTGACCACGCGTGCCTTTCGAGACGGAGCACCGTTCCTACTCCTAAAAGAGAGCTGGTCAGGGACAGACGGGGTAAAGGCAGGTAGTGATATGTTGGAGGGGGGCAGACGGGGTAAAGGCAGGTAGTGATATGTTGGAGGGGGGCGTCGGAGAAGGTAGAGAGCTTCAGATGAAGTAAGGCGGCAGGGAGGCTCTCCCCGGTACGACCCACGGCAGCATGGACCAGCAAATACCGCACGGCCTTCCGACAGTCATGGATACCGATACCGATACCGGACCGGACCGGGAGTACCGTAAAGCGATGTCGACATAGGCATACCGAAACCACATGACGAGCATCATTCGGTAAATACCGATGCCGGAATACCGTTTCCGTACTCTGAATAGGTTACTCCAGTATGCGTCGTCCGCCCTGTACGAAAACCCCTGCTCTGCATACGACGGCGCCTATTACGGCCTTTTATAGCAGCGAACCACGACGAACAGCAAATCTCAAGACATGCGACATCAGCGAAAATACCGACGGTAGTATCGACACCCCGAGACCGTAGGGCGGCATTTTTTTGGCATCCCCCCTGTCTGGTACCAGGTGTATTTGTTTCTGCACTCTTCCTTGTCTTTCGCCAGGTATTCCGGAGTGGTGTTGAGATCTCGGTCCACTGCGGCTACTGGAAAAACCTTGACGAATTAACCTCCCCAATCCCAAGCTTTATAGCACTCTGTTTTCTTCCCAAACAGCGGAATCCTTGGTGTTGATCAAGCCCGAAGCCCTAATCAATCTCTGAGGATCCGGGAATAGTGTTTCCAGGTCTCTAGACGAGCTTGTCAGGTATTTTTTGTCAAAGCACATATTCACGCGTGAATCGCATTGACTTTGCCTCCAGCGACACCTACGCGGGGAAGGGGGGGGGGGGAGGCTCTGGAGGCCCCCTGCGGGGGGGCTACACGCCTGCCCCTGCTCCTGGGGGGGGCTTACACGTCAGGGGACGCGTTTACGCACAACACGCCTACCGCTCGTGTCGCGCTGCGCGCAACGGACGCCGGAGTCTTAACCAATACCCTGGTAGCCTGTGTCTTGACGCGTACATTTTACCAGCTATACAGAATGTGCCTCGCTTACAATAACCGAACGAAGTTGATTAGACAACGAGTGAAAAACAAAGCAATTCTTCGTCCCCTCTGGGCGATTGTCGAGGTTGTCGTCGGAGGGCCCATGGTTGATGGTCCGTGGTGGTGTTATGGTCACCCTAACCCTAACCCTACGTACGAGAAATGGGTATAGCACCAGCCTTAGAACGTTATGAATAGCGTGTTTTTAATAGTGTGCACACTAAAGACCAAGTCCAACAAGTAGATACCAAGGAGGAAGAGGGAAAACGAAAATAAAAAGCACCTTGGGGCAGCCGCGCCGTGCACCTGGCCCGGCTCGGGACGTCGGCTGCGACTCACGAATTCCCGAAACGCAACCCTACCGAGACGCACGCGTACCCGAATTTCCCGCAATTTTGCTGGGGTCACGCACGCTTAGAGGCCACCACGCACGGCGCTCCCAAGGGACTATGACCCACCTCCAATCCCAGCTAGCTAGCCGCCAGCCCTTGCCTTCCATCGCCAGGTTATATCACGACGACCTCAAGGCGGCTCCAAGGCAACCTCACAACCATCTCACAACTACTTCAAACGCGACCTCACCGCGACCTCATGACGAGGAAAAATCGTCGGCGGAATACTCTACGCACCCTCTTCCGTCTAGGGCACACCATACACCAGGCAACCCACAAAAAAAAAACACATACACACACGCACCTAACACGAAAGGTTGCTATAAAAACAAAAAAGGACGCCGTCAATACGGCGCCCGTCCACGCTTAAATCACGGCCCAGCGGGCCTAGCTCCGTGCATGGGGTTGGACGGGGCAGGGTTGTCCCAGGGAAATAGACCCTACCTCGGTCGCCGGCGCGAGACCTTCGTCGGGACGGCCGCCGCCGCAGCAGCCACCGTGGGGCCACGATCTCAGAGCTAACAGCGCAGGCGTGAAAACAAAACAAAAACAAAAAAAATCAAGCCGCCACGATCTAATAAAGCCACCGTGAAACCACACCGACCGTTATACCAAAACAAGGGGGGCAATACCCCGGGACATCGCACGGGGCGGAAAATCCCCCCCTGAGGCAATGCACGGGGGCAATGCCCTTCCCCGCCCTTCCCTTCCCTTCCTTCCCCCCCCCCCATCACCCCCCCCGAGGAAATGCCGCAGCGGCCTTGCCGGGGGTCACCGCAAGGTGGCACTGCTGGGAGTCAAGGCCCAGTGACACTGGCGTAGAGCAGTAACAGGGGAGCGATGGCGGGGGAAAACGCCAGGTGGCAACGCCTTTTTGGCATGAAAACCAGGGGGAAACGCAGTGCCGGAGGTCAGTGCCGGAGGGCGATACCAGCGGGAAGGAAAGACAGGGGGGCGGATGCACTCGTCTCATGCATGGCCGTAGAAATATCTGGCCAGACCCTCGCCTACCACTGATGAATGCCCGGATGGAGCACGTCGGGCGGTCGCCGACCGGGCGAGGGGGGGGGGAGGAGGGGGGGGAGGGGAGGGGGGCTTACGGCTTACAAGACGTCCTTCTGTGGGTGCGCCTTGTCGGGCTGGCCACGATTGCTGAGGAGGCGATTTACTGCGTGTAGGTAGGCTTCCGCCGAGGCGTGGATGACGTCCGTGTCGGCGGCCTTGCCGATGTACTCGCGCTTGGACAGCTCATCTTGGACGCGGACCGTCACCTCGCCGAGGGCGTCGATGCCGGCGGTTACGCTGCGAGGCCGAAACAGGGGCGGGGTCGGGAGGATGGGTAGAGGCGGGAAAGGGGGGACGATGCAGCCATCCGGCGGGTTCGACTAGGGACTACCGAGTCAGCTAGATCGGGGATCAAGAGCCCAGAGGCTTCTTCTCATCACAACCGCGACAGAGGCATGACGCTCTATTGATAATCTAGATCCTAGCCTGCTCCTATGATGTATTATGCAGGATGTGCTATACTGAAGCACGGACTAGATTTTGTCCTGGAGAGATCATAAGATTATATATGTGCGGCAACCCCACGCGGTGACATAAGCTGCTAGATCACAGATCACACGGACCGGGGTGCTCGGGAAAGACCTTTACATCGTGAAGGGACGAATCGACCATATTTCCGATGCGAAAACCTTCGATTGGAGTCAAGGGTCAACGTTCGGGGCCGCCAGCACATTTCTACAGGCCAGGCGGTGGGATTTGTTATCATGCTTAGCGACGGCCGCCATGCGGGACAAGCGATAGCACAGCAAAAATGAACGGTTTGAATGAGAAGCACCCCAATCCAGAAAACAAAACAAAACAAAACAAAAGGAAGAAAAAAACGTAAGAGCAACTCCACATATGGGAGAAAAACAACAGACACCGCTCGAAAACCGCGCGCTGTTTCCACCCTTCCGAATACGATATTGGACAACATGCGTTTGTTCTTCGCACCGGACACAAGCATATACCCCACGACGGCCACGCGATACATGCACACGCCCGCGAAGTGGAAGTAAGCGATCACACTCCTCCCCCCTCCCCTCCGGCCATGCGTGGTGGGTGAAAATCCAGCATGCTACGCCCCGGCATTTTAGGGATGCGAGGGTCATACGACTACGGCCATGCATGAAATCGATTACATATCTCCTATCGAGTACACCCCCCCGCCCTCCCCGCATCGCGTGATGACAACAAACTCAACGCCCCGCCCCCCGTCCTCCCCCGCGACCACAGCACATTTGACCCGTCCACCTCCAACAAAAACATCACAGCACGGTCGGAACCCTTCCCCCCACACACCCCCGCCACGCCCTGCGTCAAAGCAAAGCCAAGGCCGAGGCAAAGCGAAGCGATTCACGCACCTAGCGACCGAATACTCCAAGAGCTTGGTCTGTTCGGTCCCCACGAGTATGTCTACCGCCTTGTAGGCAGCGTCCACTGGACCCGTCCCCAAAGCGGCAACGCAGCTCTCCTTCACCGTCTCCGTGTCGTACAAGGTCACCGTAGCGGTCGGCTTATTGTTCGTCCCGACGGAAGCCTGCAAGAGCGGGGGTAGCGAGGGGGGGGGGAGGGGGGGAAGGGGGGGGTGATTCCATTTGTTGCTCGTCTTAGTAATTTCACCATTGACAATGCATCCCTTTTCAGACGGGGGGGAAGGG
>JBBMHQ010064065.1:0-14233 GCA_037834295.1 Postelsia palmaeformis
CCCCCCCCCCCCCCCCCCCCCCACCCCCCCCCCCCCCCCCCCCCCCCCCCCCAACATCCAAGAGTCGAACTCTTTAAACCGTGCTTTTTCATATTAGCTCATTCAAACAACGATTCATAGCAACAAGTGTCTGACATATTTGTCTTTTATATACCATTTTTCGCCCACACTTCCGCGCTCGCTCGCTGCCTGTGTCACTTATGAAGCGCTCCACCTCCGCTCCTCTTCCGATGTTGAATCATAATTCACGAAATACCTACTCAAGAATTCACGAATACCTGGCCCAGCGAGCGACCGCTGTCCAGGTACAAGCCTCAGGCCCTGTCTGTTCGCGTGTTCTACCAGTCTGCCAGCACCGTTCCGTGCGATGTCCACTTGGTGCTCCCATAAGCGCAATCAACCAAACAGTGCCCGCTGCTGCTGTCGAAGTGAGCTACGCACTACTGCTACGTATCTAGCCAAGAGTATGAACCACAACGGTAAATTATTCTCTCTACAACAACAAACTGCAGATTCTTATCAAATCGGTTCCCGATCCCTGATAATACTTTCCTTTTCTCATTTGAGTGGTTTTTTTGGCCTTTCCCCAGGCATCGAGATCAACGACTACAGCAGTACATCACAAGCTACTGCGGGCAGGAGCGGTCGGGGCGGGGACCAACAGGAACAGACCTGCTGTCTTGATGAAAAGGGCCTGCCGTGTAGCGGTCGAGTGTCGTGTGAGTGATGAGTGCTGTCCGCCGTAGAGGATGAGGCGGGGAATATTGCTTATCTGGCATGTTTCTTGTTACCTCCAAGCCACCCACTGACCAGAGTCAGTATCGCGTTCGTTCATAGACCCCCGCCAGACCGTACCCCTAGCTACGAATGGGTTGAGACTATTCCCAACGCGATCTAGTTTTTTGTCAGTAGTGCGATGACGCGTGTCGTGAGCGCGCGTCGATGGCTCCTCTTCTAACCCGTTTTGATCCTCACCGAAAACAAAAATCAGAGAATTCGGAAGTTGGGAGCTCGACGAAAATCATTATTGAGCCGAACGGAAAGCCCCGAACTCGAACTTGGTGATTTGTTTTATTATTATTCACTGGGTGGGAGGCGACGTAAGATATAGCCCAATCTAGCCAAACTTCCTCGCCGAATTATTTACCGCTTGCCACGAAACCGCCGAGAGAGTACCCCCCCTAAATTGCCCGTGTTTCCGACCCCGGGTGCACAGTTAGCGACGGACTGTGCGTTATGAAATACATATTCCATCCTTTTATTGTCGGCGCATACATACACGCATGCATACCCTGGTACATTGTTGCAGGCACATCCGGATACACTTAAATAACTAGACCCTCAGACAATCGAATGCAATGCCGAAACACTCTTCCAATACGTACGTAGTTATACACTGCTGTACGTGTGTGCAACTCATTTATAGTAGTATGAAAATTCGAAGCCTCATCATGAAAACACAATACGTTCGAGTTTGAGGGTTTCCCTTCGGTTCGACAGGAACGATCTGTTTTTCATTAATTTTCTGATTTTTCGGCGAGAATCAAGCGCGAACAGGAGAGACATCGACGCGTGCGGGAACACGTGTGCACACGACACAAGACACCGTACTATCCCAAAAAAGCTCGCTCGCGTTGGAAATAACATCAACCCGATCACTAGCTAGTAGTACGCTCTCGTGGGGGTCTATAGACGTTATTATACTGACGCGGTCGGTGGATGGACGGGAGGCAACACAAAAAGGACCAGTTGAGAGTAGAAGTCGCCTCTAGATCCTCAAGTCTCTGGACACCAACCAGTATACACTCACACAACACCCTAAGCGACATGCACTGCCGTTTAACACAGAAACCATCCTCCTGTTGCTGGTGCTCACCCCGTCCGCTGCTACCCGTCGTAGCCTGTGAAGCACTGTAGCCGTTGTGCTCGGCGTCTGGAAGAAGGCGTACTGAGGGTTCTGGTTATTCTGCCGCTTCTACCTAATGCTGCTTTGCAGCGGTGAATGAATAAAAAAGAGAACGTTTCTTGAGTTCGAATAATCGTATCCAGTGCGGTGGGGGCGTTACATTGCTTACTTTAGTTTCCCTGCTGCATTTTGTGATGTAATATGTGGACGTACGTTATAGCAGTAAAATATATACGTTTCGTCTGCCTTCTGCGTAGTATTTGACCACAGAGCTTTTTTCTCTCCAGGATGGAGAATCAGCATGGACACCGGGCTGGCTGGATGCCGATGGATGACGAACACACACAAGGAGGATTTTGTTTTCTCGTGCGAAAACTAACAACAGCAGAAGGCGTCTACCGAAAGCGTGTGTATGGACATTCCGACGCGAGTTGATGAGGCAAGGATAAATGCTGTGCCGCGACTAAATTGAACGCATGCACCGAAGTGGGAGAGGGTAGGAACGCCCGACATGTGACCTCACTAGAAGATCTGGATTACGATAGGGAGGGGGGGGGGGGGCATTGGAATCGATGCTATATTGTTGTCGTACCACAAGTAGTAGAAGCGTGAACATTCAAAACACCATAAACCACACAATGAATTACCATGTCGAACTTGAAAAGTAGGTAGTCATCCTAAACTAAAATGTCGAAACCCATCATCAGGATTTCGAGCGAGCAGCTCCCTCGACAATAATACTATTCACCAGGTACTAGATACATTTACTAGACGTCTGCTGATAGTGGAGGAATGATTTAGATACATACACTCCCCGCGTGTGTTCATGTGTAGTATACAGTGGTGCAGCCGGGCAAAATATAAAAGCGGTCTCACATCGACTTTGACTGAGTGTTGAATAATTATGTAACTCTGTCGAAGCAAGGTTTACCCTCAGCGGCCCTCCAGACAAAAGCCAAACACGAACAGCAGTACTAGACACCATCCCTTATACTTTGCTCTGGCCTCATCGGCTATCGTCTGCTGAGGTAGCAAATGCACCCGAGCTTTAAACCAACTGTTGTCCGTAGTAGCTGTGAATCAGCCATGGGAAAAATAGGAAGAAAATAAACTCGTTGGTGTATATCCCTGGGCCACTAGAACCCTAAATAAATATTAACGCGCTGCTGACTGAAGACAACTAAACGTATAAGAGAAAGTTCGCACGGGTCGGTGACCACTTTGGGTGCGAAACCACGCATGGACGCACGCACGCTCGTGTTTTTCGAAGATCGGGTCGTAGGTGCCGTTCTCGGGCTACCGCCTGTATTGGTTCTAATGGAAATTGATCCGTAACCGGGATCCGTGACGTTATTTGTATTCATGGAAGCTCACCTTGAAGTTACGAACTTTCATCTTATAGATGCCCGACTTTAACCGTTGACCTTCAGTTGAATCGCAGTTCGCGTTGTTAGCGAGAATGCACGCGTCATCAGACAGAACTCATACATATAACTTGCGCAGATCGTCCACAAACCATTCATTGTAGAGACAGATAGAGGGTAGGTTCGTACACCCCTTGTGTGTGCCGGCATCAAGGGCAACGGTCGCTTGCATTTTCTTGCCAGAGTGCTGCGATTCTATTGAACTACCTTTAGTTTCACCCTGTACGTATTAATGCATATTATTGGCGAGTCACCTTTAGGCCGGGCCAGATAGTGACCCGAAGGTTACATGTTGAACCTGCGATGCAGCTGTCCTCGACGAAATATTCCGTGGTTGTCGTTGCCAGGAGTTCCCCGACGATGGGGTCTTCAATCTTCGATATTTTGACATCCTATGGGCTGGGGAGTAGAAGGTGGCACAAAAACAGCAGCACAACAACGTGCTAGCCATATGTGTGAGACGCCCCAACCCACGACGGGATACTTGACGAAACGCGTTCCTATAGAGTTGGTGTTGAATCGGTTCTGCAGTACTTCGGCTGAATAATCGCCCCTCCATGAGGTGTGGATCGTTTGCCGCAAAATGTATGACATGAAATTCATACCCCGTGCCAAAGTCAGCACCAGGTATATTGCAGTCTCTAAGCGCGGACATTAAGGCTCAAATACGCTCAACCCATCGACGTCGTTCCCCGGCCACCATACAAGGGTAATGCAAGCCTACCACGTACGCTCGCACACGCCTGCGACCGTCGACCCTACCCTACGTACACACCTTGACTGTGAATCCGTTCCCCAAGCCTGCCCGGGCGGATTCGGCCGCGTTTAGGGTTTTCAGCATAATTCGCTTGTATCCACCGTTTGTCTTAAGATGGAATGCCGCTCCTCACAAGCCCTCTCCCCTTGATGAACTGTCGCCCGGACTTTAGCCAATCTACGCCCAGTCTTTTGATGAACCGGACAACACGTTGAAAGTGCAAGGGTGCTGGTGGCGGTGAATTTCCTTGTTGTAGGGGTCACTTTTTAGGCAGCCCTGTTCTTACTCGGCCTGCTGGGCGGGAAGTCACGATTGGGTACGATTCGAGTTGCTTTGCTCTGAGTTGTGAGCGCCGCGACTTTAATGCGCTAGTATAATTTGCACCAGCTGTGACACCTGGCCGTGGAATGCTGTAGTACGATTAGGGGGTGGGGTATGGGCCATCCATTGTCTGTTTGACTTAGGAGCATAACCGTTGGTGCGTGTGGCAGTATTGTTACCCGCCATTTGTTCGGATCGCATATGGTTCTACAAAACTACAGTATTTCCCCCACGCCCCGATAACCAACGGACAGAGAACAGGGGGTATCATAGCGAAGTTCGTCGTTGTGTGATATATTTGTTAGGGTGTTAAGCGCTTTGGTCGCTCATAACAGTGTCCACGCCCAGCAACATCAGATGGAGCCAGCCCCTGGTGGTGACAAAGCTCAAGCAGCTGAACAGTATAACGAGGGCATGCTATGCATATCATAGTTAGAAAGCGCAGCGGTCTCGCGTTCGCTTTGTGGCAGATAGCTCGTGACCCCGGGGTTCCATACGACTACTACTACTGGGTAGCAGCAGCACCATGAACAGCGCAAAAGCAAGGGCAAGCCAGAATGGACTAATTTTGACAACGAGAAGAGCGAAAACCCTACTGAGATTGAGGCTGCTCCTGCCGTTGTTGTGGGAGCGAGAGCGCCCTCCCCACGATCGAACGAGCGTCCAATGGCGCCGAGAAACACGCTCCTGAGGAGCAAGGGAAATACAAACACTTTTGCTTGATGAGTACATAGCTCAGCAACGTGGACATTACCGGATCGATGTATTATTATAGACCCGAAATTAGAAATTGTGCTGTGCAGTAGTACGGTGTACATGTGTTTGTAATGCGTCCAGCCGCAACGAAGAGAATATATTTGCGTTCAGCTGAGCTGGAACATTCCACGGACAGCCAACAACCGTTTCATTCGAATGCGCCAATCAACATGGCGGGGATCTACTGCAGCGCTCGGGGTGACCAAAATTGCAAGTGGCCCTTCAATGGCAGACAATGCCAAAATCCCGATAGGTGTAATTCGAAACACTTGTTTTCTGCATGGTCATTTGTTTTATATTCGCCGCCATAGAAAAACCAATACCCCTACTGCAATTATGGATGATCCAGCGCCCATCACCTAGTAGTAGTGGTCGTAAAGCCTTCTATGGTCAGATTTTCAAAGCTAGTGCATACGATCGCGGCGCTCACAACTCAGAGCAACACATCTCCAATTTCACTCAACCCTAACTTACTACAAACAGGGCTGCCAAAACGGTGACCCCTCGAGACGGGGAACTCGCCACCGGCAGCACCCTTGCCTTCTTGACTTACTGTCCAGTTCACCTCAAGGCTCGGCGTGGGTTGACCAAGATCAGAACGAAAGTTCATCGAGGAAAGAGCGGTATCCCATCCTGAAGAAACGGTGAACAAAAACGAGTTCCACATAATACCCTAGACATAGCCACAACCTCCCGGACAGGCTTCCGCAACGGAATTCAGGATAGGGTCAAGGGTCGCGGGTGTACGTGAGCCTACGTGCTACATAGGCCGTTCGCACTCCGCTCTCTTTGTGACGGAACAACGACGTCCATGGATTCTTCGTATGTGTGTCGAAAAGACATACTTCATGTGCTGTGCGTAGCTGTGAGGGGTGTCTGTTATGTCATACATCGTGCGGCAACCAATCCTGTTCTCAGGGAAGGGTGTAAGGTAGACCGAGATGCTGCTGTCGAACCGATTATACACCACTTCTGTGATATAGAGTTTTGCATTCTGTTTGATTTTCACGACGTGGGTCGCCATGTCTCACTCGTGAGCCCCACCCTTTATTCTGTATCCCCGGCCTGCTACTTTTATCGTAACCCCCAGTCCAGTACAAAACAGGTTGTCAAAATATATTATGAGATTGAAGAATCCGTCGTCAGTCAATTAGGGTCATTCTCATCGGAGAGATTTTTCCCCATATTTTCGACACTTTTTTCGCGCAATTTTTCAGACTTCCAAATTTCCATTTTTTGTGTGCCAACATCGGAATGTTAAAGAACTAGATTTTTGTGCTTCTGGAGGATTTCACGAATAGTGACAGAACGCCTCCGTACATTGATACATATCTCCAATTATGTCTAAACTTTGGAAATTATGGAAAAACCGCTCTCCGATAAGAATGGGCCTTAGTGCCGATGACGGCGACAATAGATTTTTGCCGAGGACAGCTGAATCGCAGGTTCAACATGTACCTTCAGGACTGCATTCGGCCCGGCCTTTAGGTGACTCGTCCAATGCGTGTTGGTACGGACAGGATGAAACTCCAAAGTACCTCCATTGCTTCGGAGCACTCACAAGAAAACGCAAGCTACTTCGCTCTCGACGTTGAAACAAACAAGGGGTGCCTATATGTGTCTCTGACGATGTTTGGTGGATTATATGCCCAACTACAGCAGTACTGCTGTAAGTGTGCTGCTGTGGAATGGCGCGCGCGTTTACGCTGACGATATGAACTGCGGCTCAACTGATAGCAAATGGTGGAGGCCAGGTCTCTAGACACCGATTTCCGCGACTTCGAGGTAGAAGCCCTTCGAAGCAAACAAGGCTACGAAGCCTCCGGAGAAACGTTAAACCCGGTGAAGGCCATACCGGCTATAGCTCTGTAGGCCATACCAACTGTAGCTCGAGAAAGGAATCTACGAGCCAATATTCGAGAACACGTGTGTGCGTTTATTCGCGCGTGTTTTCACACCCCAAAAGGGGGCACCCTCTCCGATTTTGGTGCGTCGATATTATGCGTCCAACCACACACCCCGAAGTAAATGTGTACCCAATTGACCATCTTTCATCACCTCATTGACCCTTACGGACTTTCGGTTGTGCCTGTCGGTCTTCAGTCTGAGCGCGGTAGCCGTTGTGGCCATAATATGACAGGGACGTCAAAAAATTCCACCAGGTATTTATTTATCTCGGTCGCCCTCCTGTCTGATTCGCAGCTCGCTCTTGCTTGTCGCTAGGGCACACCGACTACCTCCGCAGGCTAGAATCGTTTGAGGCCAAATTAGTGAGATGGGGTGACACCTGCTTACAGTACTGTTTATGCGGCTTGTTCTGAAGGCCACTTTTTTTCTGAAGAGTTACAGGACAGCAGAAGCACTGGGCAGCAAAACAATGTGGACATAACTGCGTTTTTTGTCGATTTATGTTTACAGTACCCATAATGTAACACACGCGTTGGATGCACTTGCTCTCCATTCCCTCTCGGCAGCAGGTGTAAGTATGTCATCGATTTTCTTGTCAAGATATTTCAATACGATAAGGTTGATGGGTTTTCGCCTCGACAAAACTCGTGCGGGGCGGGGTGTGTTCTGCACAAACTTCAGTGTTGTGTATAAAGATGTTTCAATGCTTCGAGCAAAATTCGACCCAAACATCCAAACTTCCGTTCGTTCTTAAGCGCGGTCGCGCATTGTGTAATGATTTTGGCGACAACGATCGCTTGCTCTTAGCTTTCGTCGACGTTATCTGCATAAATAGTATCGCTCAGTTCCGAAAGGAATATGTCATCAAACACGTGAACACATTCCGAAAGAGGTTGAGCGCGACGGCACCAACCACAAAGTAACACACACACAAATACGTACGCTTGCTTCGCAGATCCCGGGCTGGACCAACAACAGTAACTCATTCGTCGTGAATTAGTTTGGTGGCCCGGGAAAATAAACCGCCGCAGGTTTCGAGGACCCATTTAGTCTTCTTTATGCCTGTACCTGCGTTGGAGCAAATAGTATATCGCTGAAATACATGTAGGCCACTTTCAGTTATTGGGAGCAACCACGAGAAACTTTCTGACGCGGAAAACGGGTGCAAAAATTACATAAATCGCGAATTCTCTATGCACCCCCACCCCCCTTACATTTTCCCTTTCGTGTCCCGTAGCCGATTGTTGTCTATTGTCGGATGATCAACAAACGTGATCAGGGTGACGGTGAATAACGTGCTAAACGGCAGGAAAAATGTCATTTTTATGTCCGCCCCTCCCCCCGCCGAACGACACTGTATGTTGTTTCGCTCTTCGCGGATTGTACTTAGTCTACTGTCAGATGGCAAACGTGGCGATAATGCATATCTATCAGGATGTTGGCGATATATACTCGTCAAAAACGACCTCTTGCGTGAAACGGCTCCTGAATCTCTTGTTACGGCAACACGTGCCTAGTTGTGTAGTTGCTTTCATCACCTCGTCGCTCACCAGCGCGTGCTACCTGAACGTCCACAGATCTACCGATCAAAAACCCTAGTCAAGCGAGATAAACACGCAAAAGCAAGGTGAACAGTGCAGTATATACCTCGCTCCTGCTTCTGTGCCGCTTTCATAGCTCGAGTCCCGCATGTACCCCTGGCATTATATCTTGGAACCAATGTTTCCACTACATAATAGATACTCCACCACCATCCTTTATGCAACACACTAAATATACCACGGTGCCTCGTGCTAAATGCAAACAATGCTTACCTGGTGTATAATAAGACGACGTCGTGATACGAGGGCCTACAGGCATACTATTACGGCCACCCATGGCAACTACTAGCACCCCCCCCCCCCTCAAGGCTTCGAAACAGGAGGGGGATATAACTAGCAGAGCGCTTCTATGAAATACAAGAAACCAGCGTAGTGAGCGCCCAATCCCAAATGTTGGAGGTGTCTCTATTAGGAGTAGGAAAAGTGCTCCGTCTCGAAGGAGATACGTGGCCAGTTGTCAAATGGCTAAGGCAAGCATCAAGTGAGTACCTTCCCCCCTCGGCTAGCCTACACCCGTCGTCGCTCTGTTTGACGCTCTCCCCGCCCCCACCTCGCCCTTCGTCGCTTTTTTTTAATGCAAAATCATGTGTGCAATTGATCTGCACCGCAGGCTCACGGCGCTAAGAAAGAAGCCTTCAAGCTGAGCCCGCTCTACAAGGCTACGCTGAAGATTTTCCAAGCGGGTAAAATATCTCCTTTCACGGTAAGAAGTAGAAGAGGCTAGATCGAAGCGGGGGAAAAGAGGGCGGGTGGCGTTGGGGCTGGGGGTAAGCCCGGCTTGGCGTCAGCGGTGGTGGTGCTGGCGGTGGCGGCGGGGGCGGCAGCGTTGTTGTCGGTGTTGATACTACGTTTGACGATAGCCTGCATAAGCGCATGGATGATGCAGCTCGCTACCTTGAATTCCGCCGTTAGCTCGAAAAAAGCAACGTTTTGGCGCTAAGCTTTACGCGTGGTAATCACGCCAACGCTCTACGTCGTTTCTTTCGCGGGGTTACTGCTACCGTCGGCGGTGGTGGTGGTGGTGGTGTCAGGAGGGGCTGTTCCGACACCAGCACCACTACCATCAATGGTTGCAGCGACCTTGCGGAAGACACCTCGCAGAGCGTTTGAATCATTGCCGCTCGCAAGGCGCGAAAACGCTGCTGCTTCCTCCGAGCTGACCGTGGACTGCAAGACAACGAGCCGCGTCACCCACGCGCGTAGCCACGTCATCGCCAGGTACGGTCCCTCGACCACCAACAATGCTACCAAGCCGCCGCCGACGTCACCGCCGACGCCATCCCGGACGTATTACTAGCCCCAACGCCATCCGCCTTCGACAAGACTTTTTTCCCTCTTCCAGCAAATACCGCTGGTTGAAGAAGTCCGCTCATTCATTTCAGGTGGGCGAGAAGCTCACCGGATTCCTGAAATCCGGGCACGCGAGGTCGGCCTTTTGGTCGGGGGTTGACGGCTAACTCCGGCTTTCGAAGCTCGAGACGCCGGCATCAGACCCTAAGTCCGGGTGCGGTACGGAAGTATTCAATATATCAACCCCCTGGGCTCTGACAGCGAGAGTGCGTGTGAAGCGCTCGTCATGCGGAGGGAACTGCGGGAGCGAGGGGGGGGAGGAGGTGGTGAGGGGGGGGGAAGAAGCAGGTTGAGTTTGGGGAAAGCTGTTGGTCCTAACGGAGACCGTCAAAGCGGCGGCGGCGATAAATATCCACGAGAAATGTTGGATACGTCAGCGAGAGAGCGACCCCCAAGGGGGGCGTGGGGAGTCGATGATACCTTGTAGTATTTTCCAACACGGCAGTCAGTCGATCTCCCGTGTGTGTGCTGTTTCTTTTTGAGCTTCGAATTTATTATCCCTACTGTCTGCATGTACCAGGGATCATGATTCCAGCTGAAACTTTCCGCAGGGAAGAATCGATGATATTGTACTATTACGGAGGAATATAGTTAATAGGACCTACGGTCCGTACAAAATCCTATATATTTACCTGTTTTTACTAACAATATTTGGTCCTATTAACTATAGTCCCCCGTAATACCTGGTAACATTTTTCCTGCAGAACTAACTCAGCATCCGCTTAAGCTGGTCAGTGCTTCTTCCCGTTCAACTTATCGGTGGCTACTTACATATTCATTGATCAGCTGCCAAAACAATTTTATGTGCTTTATTCTTGCCCGGTGGCTACGTACCTATCCAATCGCTATTACGACGAAGAGGGGCATGCTGGGTTCTCTGTTCTCAGCTTTCATCATCCCCGGGCTTCCAAGTCACAACCACGATCCCGAAGGGGAAGCTCGTACGAGATTATATATCGTATTTTGGAACTCGAGAGGGTATAAGCGATTACAATCAGTAGCAACAGCTCCCCTCAACGTCATGGCTTCGCCGCACCATTTCCTTGACTTATTTTTGCAGGTAGTAACCGCGGATGGTGCTACCTGTCTTTCCAAGTCCGGATTATTGCACACTATACACAACTCATGCGGCAAAGCAATTGACCACTCACGGCCACTGGTATTTGACCATCATAGAAATATGAAGCAATATTCGAAACAACCGAATTATCACCACCAACAAACCACACACTCACTACCCCCTTTCATCGTCCCCGTCGTGCCACACGGCACCGTCTATTCTATTTCCAAGTCCGGACGGTGTGCATAGGGCTGGATAAACCATTTGCCGCGGAGGCGTTCGAGGCACGAGAGCTACCAAATGCACTTCACCGAGACTGGCATCGAAGTTCGACTCGAAGAACGGGCCGTTTTGAAGCAACACAACCGACGGATGGCTGGGTCAACCCGTTCACAGCTGGCACCGCATGACACATATACCGCACATCCATTCCAATTAGGTTGCCCTGAAATGCGGGGGGTATAGTTAGACCGAAAAGTGTCGGCAAGCTTACAACTGCACCCGTATGTGGGGGGACACTACAAGTACCTTGAACTAGAGTCAGGCAATTTCCCCGTAGCACGTGCAAAGGTCAAAATATATCCTCGATGGCATATAATATCTGATCGCTGCGAACGAGCACGTAGCTGTTGTTGCTCAACTGGGTTAAGCTACGTAACATTTTTACTGTGGTGTGGTGTGGTGTGGTGTGATGTTGGGGAAGGGCTTGGTGACTTAGGGTTAGGGGTTGTGTGGTGCGTGTTAAAGTGTAGTGGGTCGATGTGGATATTGAGATATTTTGCAAGCTTGTTGGAGTATGGGACCACCGTGCGGTTATGGCCGTGGCCTACCGAGCCAAGGTCCCGCCAGTGTTGGCGCGCACCTTTTGCTGTCACGGGGGGCCATAGTAAATAGGATCAAATATTGTTCGTAAAAGTAGCAAAAATTTCAGGTTTTTGTGTGTACCGTAGGTCCTATTTAATATGATGGTGCCCCGTAATATGTATACGTATAGCTGCAAAAAATGTTGTTCGTGTAGGTAACCAGTAGCTTACCGAGTCGCTGATCGGTAACAACGTCGTCGTATTATAGTTAGCAGGTAGTAGGTGTATTGTACCCGCCTATCTATCTACAGTAAGTAGACAATACTCAGTGGCATGGAGTACTATTGAAGTAAGGGTACACTAACGTGTATACGTATCAATAATACTTGGTGTCAGGTCCTGTACCTGTAAGTATAGAGTACAGCCGGGAAAATGCGGCGGAATAAAAAAGTTCCAAGACTAGTTTGAAATTTCGCGGTGTACGATGTACCTGGTACAATTTAGTATAGGGTGCAGCCATGAACATGCGGCGGAATAAGAAAGTTTCAAGACTGCCATAGTTTCGCGGTGGTCAATCGTGCGTCGGATCGCCGGAACTCTCTCAAGCTAAAATCAACGAGCACTCACGAGCAATCATCCGAAGGATGCTGCTGTGGGTCGGTCACTAGACCAACCCGGTTTTTCATCCAGCCGGAGAGCCGAGCGTAGTCGAGGGTGGTTCCAGATGCACCCACCAAGCCTACAACCAACCGATCCCTTCTCAGCTTTGTTTGATGTTTTCTTTCATTTTCTATGTCTTGACTCAGAAAAAGCCTTCTTTGTGACATCATACGTTGTTTCTGGTCGAAGCTGACGAGGGCGCCTCTCAGGGGCTTGCGCCAAGCCTCTGGACTAGCACATCCACCCCACTGTTACATGCAGACATTTCCGCCAACAAAGAAAGGGTGTTCTACTCTCAATCCACAGTAGATTTCCCCTGAAGCGTGCATGTTGATATATTTATTATATTATACCAGAACACGGCAGCGGGCGACCAAGCGACGTGGAGCGATGACGGCGGCCCAAGACCGCCCACCTCATTAAGGAGCGATAAGGTCTGGCGACGGCGCGATCGATCGAACGACCAGGCAACGACGGCCGACGATCAAGAGATAGTACAGCAGCATAACAACCAGTACAATAATCAGCAAGACAGAACAGCTGTGCAAAACCAGTACAATCGGCACTGGTATTGGTGGCAAGAGCGACGGCGAGCGATCGACGAAGATGATCGACGGTCACGGCAGCGAACGTTCGAGCTAGTCATCGGTCGTCCGCCATCGCCCGATCGGTCGCTCGCTCCAACACTAACGTCAAGGGGGAAACAACATCAACGACACACGTTGTGAAAATACGCTATTAAAACGGATTCCCGAAACTCGAAGCAAAATCGAAAAACTGTCAAAACTAGGCGAGATACTCGGGGAAACCACAAAATCGCGAATGAATGTAATAGAAGGGAAGACAAACTAAACGAAAAAGGAATTAAAACGCGAGCAAAACGAAGTAGGCTCCCGAAAAGGAAACCGCATTATCTCCGATATTTTCAGACAACGCTGGCTCCACAAACTGCAGACAACTGGGAATCAGGCACAGATCTCAAGAAAGGAAGTAATAAATACCTGGTACCTCGTATTCGATTCCTTCTCCCATATTTCAGAAATCGAAACCAGTTAGGCTGGTCCACGCTGGTACGCTCTCTGCCCTTCTCTCGACGACCTCTGTACCGGTTCGGTCCGCGCAAAGCTCCCTCTCTTTGTGACCCAGTGAGCCCCGTCCCCCGCCTCGCGTTGAGCTCGGTGCTCAACGTGAAGCTGGTCCGGCCACATGACGACTGTCACACTCAAGCCTCGAAGCTCGCGGATCGTGCGTCTCCTATATAGACTTAATTGTAGCTCACTTTCTAGCTGAGCGGCCTCGGTTGGTACATTCCTGGCATCTCTCAGAGCTCCCATTTGGACACCGCCTCCTTCTACGTATTACTTGCCGGCGAAAGTTTTTCTTTTTCCTCTTTCTTTGTTTCTTGTGCGCGCGTATGCTTAAAGCACCGCATCGCGGGCGATCCCGGCGTCGTCGCGGTTGTTAGCGGGTGATGGCGGATGGAGAGGGGGTTACAAGCAGCGCGGTCGCCGTTTTGATGGCTAGGCGTCGTGTGTCGATTGAAAGACGAGGAAAGCATCAATGGGCTATGTCTGTCTTCCTGGTGGAGGGGCGGTTATATTAGGTAAGAAGGAAGGGAGGGGGGGGGAAGGGAAGGGAAGGGAAGGGAAGGGAAGGGAAGGGAAGGGAAGGGAAGGGAAGGGAATGG
>JBBMHQ010064087.1:0-28452 GCA_037834295.1 Postelsia palmaeformis
GCTGCTGTAATACGTTCTCATGACCGAAAAATGGTGTCGATTCACCAATTTCACCCAGCACCACCGTCCGCGCTCGGTCTTCTCGGCAGAGTCTGCATTCTCGCGGTCTGTTATCCGCGGTCTGCGCACAGCCTACCGGCGGTATACGCGTAGCATGCATGCTTCTGCTGATGGTTTATAAACGATAGCTCTTTTCGCGCACTTATTCTCGTGTGTGGTCTGCTGTTGCAAAACAAAAGCAATGCAGAACGCATGTGGCGACGTACGCGAGCGGTGCCGGGGCTGTTACGTAAGACTCAGAAAAAACGGTGCATTCCCGCCAGCAGCAGCAGCCAGCAGCGGCCCACATGTGACACTTGTGCTGCTGCTGCTGCTGCTGTTGTTTTGCTATTTGATTCGGGCTGTCAAAGGTGTTATCATTCATACACCTCGCGGAGCGGGTCGTTCATGCCATCGCGTGCAGTCAACCATCTGTTACGGTTAGGTAATTTCGAGCTAGGCCCTGCTGACTAGACACGGAACGAAGCGGCAGCAGTGCGGGTGCACTCTGTGCCCTCCCACCATGGTGTAAATTGGGCTGCCAGAGGCTGTGTTCGTGTGTGAGAAAATACTCACTAAAACCTCGTCGCGGACAGGGCCATATATATTTCAGTCTGCTCTGCTGATATACGTTCTCTTTGGTTTCATGGTCCCAACAAAATTGGGCGAGCGCTCGCACCGCGAGCCAATCGTATGGAGCCGACGGGAGGCTCAAGCTGATGCAGCAGGGCATAAGACGAGCAACAAG
Source organism: Postelsia palmaeformis (assembly GCA_037834295.1). Taxonomy (NCBI): domain Eukaryota; class Phaeophyceae; order Laminariales; family Laminariaceae; genus Postelsia; species Postelsia palmaeformis. The sequence continues at coordinate 788 of JBBMHQ010064087.1, forward strand.
ACACATCTGCCGAGAAAGCGCGCGAACTTGAGCATCCCCTGCTGCTGTGAGCGGCCGCTTGATGGTACCAGGGGGCACAACTACTACTGCTGTGACGAGCCGTTTGCACATCAAAAACAAGTAAGTTTGAAACGCAAACAAAAAATCCACCCACCAAACCTGAAAAATTACTTGCAAATTCTATACAGCTAGAAACACCAGCAGCACAAACAAACTGAAAGTCAGGTCCTGTGTGTGTTCCGCGCGCTCTCCCACCTTTGGTTCCTACTCCAGGGCTTCTTCCGGCGGCAAGATCGATAGCTCAGCAACGCAGGGCGGCCTCTGCTTGGGGCAAGAGCGGGGCGATCCTTACGTGTGACCTGGATCCGAGAGCAACACGTGGAGGTGGTGGTAGTGATGGCGGTAGTGGTGATGGCAGCTGTATATTGGTGGTGTGGTGTGAAGCCCCGGAAACAGCAAGTGAAAAATGAAGCACTTTTGCCACTTTTGTGACCGGGTACGAGATTAGACTCTTCTTTGCTGGGATTTTGGCGGGACTGTCCGCTTTGGAGCTTTAGCTTTTTAAGTGTGGAGAGAAAAGTGTAACGCTTAATTTCTGATTGGCTCAACGTGTCAACATGTCTGTTTACGTCAAAGTGCGCGCGATTCGTCGGTGGTAAACAAAGCGTATCGAAGTAGCGGTCTCGTACCGACATCAGCACGTGGCGTATGGAGTGAAGGATATACGCGCATCGCACCCGCCCGTCCCACTCCGTCGGCGGCACGGAGGTGGACTGCATGCACGGGACACGGGGCCGTGATGTCGAGCATTTTGTCCTCCTTCTGCTGCGCAATGGTATGCACTGCTTGCTGTTCTGTCTACTTGATTTGTACTGTGTCTCAAATACCGGATGATTTCGGGCCGACGTTTAGATAATTTCTGTGTGCGTGACAAAAGAGAGCTCGCGGGAATCATCGTCAACTCTCGCAACCCCAGGCACGGCTGACAGCAGCGTGTGCATCTACATTATGCTCGCTCCAGAGTCGGCAACACCCAACCGCTTTTTTCCAGAGAACAAATCACAACCTACCTGCACGACCTTGTCACATATTTCACCATATATACGCCTCTGCTCCCTCGGTGCGATGACCCAACACCCGCGCAGTACGATAATATACTGCTGCTACATCAGCAGTGCCCTACGCGGCAGCACCATCATCAGTGTCCGGAGCATAGTACCCGTCTCACTACGAACTACGAACTATTTTCCGTTGATGGCGTGTTTCCGTCTTCTTACTTGTACGCACTGCTGTTCTGTCAGCTCGCCGAAAATATGTTGTGCTTGGTACACGCACAGAACTGCCGGGGCAGACAGCCTGTGCCGCCCAATTCCGATCACCGCGTGACCACTTCATCAGCTCTCCAGTCCGAAGGAACTTGAAAACCCGAAAAAATCGCAATTCGGTGACTGAAGAAAGCTATCGAAACACAAGACAATGAGACCGACCGACCAACCACCTCAAGCTCATACGTACTATGCGGTATAACCTCGCTGTGGGCGGAACTGGGCGTTGGGATACACTTTTGGATCTCACGTGCTGTGTACTTTGCCGTACTCCATGCTGGGTATCTTGGATGTTGCAGCAGAGACACAGAGCCAAATAGGCACACTGGTGCCGTTCACGTTACAGCCTGCTGCTGACTGTCAGCATAGTCACGCCGACGGCGATTCAAACTTCAACGATAACTCATCGTCATGCACGCTTGAAATACCAAACAAAAACCGGTGTAAAATCGTCCCGTTGACGTGTGGTACTACTATCTGTCACCCACGGGTGGGAGTTGCTGATCAACAGCAGCAGTACAATATTAGTAAACCGCCAGGTATATCCTTCGCGAGGTTATACTGCTGCCACCATCGACTGCATCCTGGCGATACTACTATTAATACTACTACAACAGCAGCAGTGTGTGTGTCCTTCCGTTCTTTCTACCCGACGACATTCAGCAGCACAACCAGTGTCCGTGCCGATTCTTCAATCCTAGAAGAGCTGACAAGTTCTGTGGTCACAAAGCTACGCCACAGAGATACTACGTTGCCACGTATGTATGGAAGAATAATCAATAATAGAAGAAACAAACTGTCGTGCCCCCCCCAGCCCGCAGGCCATGTGACAGGCACTTGAAAAAAAACTGGCTGGAAAAAAAGAGAATGGGAGAAAAAACACCACTATTATTATACTATACACCGGTACTATGTAACACGCGCGATCGAGAAATCCACGCGCAGGTTGCAAGCAAAGTGAGTTTCGACAAAAAACATCAATCTCCTCACACCGAGGGCCTGGAGCTGATGCGGCTAAGGTATTTTTTTGTACACCTTTTTCTCCGACGCAGCTGACTACTATTATTAATAGTACAGGTACAGCAGCACTGCCTGTACCAAATACACATAACCTCCTGCACACTCAGTACTCAGTTCTCGGTATAACAGCTGTTTCGTTCACACGTGCACAAAAGGTCGTACTGTGTAGCCAAACTGAGTGTAGCCACACAACGACATCCAGCCGTTTCGGTCCCAACCTGTTTCGTTCACGCATACTCTGCTGTACACATCGTTATTATGCACAAATATTGTACCCTCTGCTGTTGTTGCTGCTGTACGCCGCCAGACAACGACATTCAGCCGTTACGGCTTATAAACCTGTCTGATTATATGTACGTTGTTTTAAGAATGACGAATGTATTAAATAATACCTGGTACATATGAATAATACATACCAGGTACCTGGTAGTCATCTAGCGGTAGCTACAGCACAACACAGAGCACAAAGCAGCGCAGCATCGGGATCAAGGATGACGTGATACCGAGTGAGTGTTAAACTACAACTTATGGGCGGGAACAATCGTAGAAGGCACTAAGAAAAATAGGTCAATGACCAACAACATGTTCTTTTCATTTTCGACCCTTCGGGCGGGGGGGTCAACCCCACTAACAACATAAAAAAGTGCTACGATAGGTCCCTCTCCCCCGCGAACGAACGCGTCGCGATTGCTTCGGGATCTGATACGCGTAGTACGTAGCCAATGTTTTCTTCCTTTCAGCCGTTGGAGGATTGCCTTCTCCACCTCAGATGAAATCGGTGCTATTGTAGGAATTCGTAGGTAGGCTGTCGTTGCGCACGTCTGAACGGGCAGTGCATAATATTTCTTGTGTCCATTGAAGGTTGCACGGCGGTGCGCCGTTTTTAGTGTCTTCGCCCTACCGGCGCGGGGGCGGGGGGGTGTGGGGTGTGTTGGTTAGACCAACTATTATGAGATTTTTTTGAAGGGGTCTGAGAACTCGCTATTTTTGACGAAAACCAGCGATTTAGTCGACAGGATCGTCAAAAACACCGGTAGACTCCCCAGGATGCTCCCCGTAGTTTTCTGAGAGCTTTCTCGAGCACATCTCCGTTTCTCCAGGGACTGTTCGTCCATATTTCCAGTTCTGAGGACATCATGGTTTTTAATCAAAAATTTGCCAAGATCCATTATTTCTGGCCTCAGTTCTGGCCAACAGCCTTATTTCTGACCCTCCAGAGAAAACTGATTGGCTGCTCCGAAAAATAACCCGACTCTGGAGACACGGGAAATTGTTCCTGAAAGCTCGCCGAAACTACGGGGAGCATTTTGAGAAACCTATCGTGGTGTTAGGCGTTCCCGCCGAGTAAAACGCGTATACTCGGCCTAAAACTCACTTCTGAGAGCTCAGAAATAATCCCCCATAATAGTTGGTCGTACACACTATTAATGGTCGGGTTTGGGCTTTCCAGCAAACTTTACTGACAAAAATTAGTGTATCACCTACGGAGAAGGAGTATATGGCTGTCAAGAGGCTATATCGCTGTAGAGTAGTCTTGCCCACGGGACTGCAGGTTAAACGGTACTCGGGCATGCATTGTCAGGTACCAGGTATGTCAAGAAGTATTAATATTGTAGAACCACAGTCTCGTTTGGGGACAACATACTTGGAATTAGACTGTTTTGTCCCCACAACGAGACTGCGCCACTAAAGTGGTAAACAAAATGTCATGAAGGGAGCAGCGAGACACACCTCATGTATTAATAAGTGATACCTGGTAGAAGTTAGCATATCGGTAAATGCAGCAGTACATGGAGCACTGTACAGTAGCTCAACAGCGCCGAGGAAGTTCAACAAGGACAAGCGCAATCTCTGAAAAATGATTTCAATCGGAGGCAATGATTTTCACCACAATGAAAAATCGCTCCTTGTCTTCAAATTCGTATGGTCACGTGACCCCTCTGAACGTACTACAGCAGCCTATAACTCTTCTTAAAAGTACTCGCGATGGAAGTATGGCTGTATCAATCACACAGCTTGCGAATATGAGCTGTTGCATGCATTCCTCTCTCTCAGATTATCTTTTTTTTCTTGTTTTTTTTCAAATGAAATCAGGTGCAATAATCTACCGAGTCCCCAAGGTGTTGTGTTGGATGATGCCGTGCCGTACAGACCATCTGATATTATATGATGGGATATTATATGATACGATATGATATGATATGATATTATGTGATATGACGCCTTGTCGTGCGCTGCCGTAACGTGCCATACGGTACACACTGTAGAGTAGTATGACTCGCACCGCAGTTGGGTGGGGGGGAGGAGTGGCTGCTACGTGTCCCTGGATCGACTTGCGAAAGAATAGGGAGCTGGAGAAGCAGGGCGAACTACTACAGTATATATATACGTGCGTGTTCTTAACGTAAAACCGTCCTTCCTGCAGTACCCGTTGACATCCAGCACAACCGATGTCCGTGACGATTCTTCTATCCTGGAGAGATGCAAGCTACAGCAGCATCTATGGTCGAAAAAAAAACTGGGACAGGAGGGGATGAGGAGAAATGAAATTATGCCGTTTTTTTTATCGTACCGTTTACCTCTGTAGATCACTCACTGCTGCTTCCAACTTGAATAAAAAATCGGAAACGTTTTGGGTTGGAGAACATCACTTGATTACGAATATAATGTAATGCTCTGTACTGTCTCGCCTTAACGCGCCATATCTGTTTCGTTTTGTCTTGTTTTTTCATGATTTGATACCAGCCGGAGAACCTCTTGCTGGTGAGCGAGTCTGATGACGCGCTCGTCAAGGTGGCGGACTTCGGGTTCGCGCAGAAGTTTATGGCGGATAGCGGCCTGACCACGCAGTGCGGCACCCCCGGATACGTCGCGCCCGAGATCCTCATGCGCAAGTGAGTCAAGCTCAGCAGAATGCACAGTATATGTAGTATATACAGTAGTGTATCACTATCCTACGGTACACGGAAGCAGCATGCGTATACACGTACTGTATCAAATAGTATCGATACTGACGTTGATAGCATGATAGTATGATAGCATGGAGTGATTAAAGACAAGTACGTCGGACGGTCAAAGAGGCTGTTTCCACTGTACTCTATTAATGTTTTCCTGCGGTACACTATTATTAATATTAATAGTAGTCGGCAAAACGTAAATACCTCTATTAATAGTAGCGATACTTGCGGATGAAAGCTTCTCAACGGCGAAGAGCCAGAGGCTGTTTGAACGGCTGTTCGAACGATGGGTAGGGCGGTTCCACAAGCAGTATAATTCCATAGGAGGCCAGATACCAGGGTAGACCGCATTGATGGTATTCCTACTGCCAAAATTGGTGCTGCTGCGGGGTTGTGCAAGATAACGTCCTGATCTCTTAGGTGCTGCATTTTTTTACACAAGATTATGCGATGGTGGACTCTTGTATCTTGAGAAAGGCTGCAACGGTGTGTGCACAACTCCAACGATAACAAAGTCAATAACATTAATAGTCGTAAGCCTGTGTGTTTGGTGCTGTGTAGTCAGCACCTGTGCATCATCGCATCATCTTGGCCGCCTGATAGTAGCAGTGCTGATGTTCACGACTGGAGGGGTAACATATAGCACCCGGGTGAAATAACACACCCCCTGCCATGGAAGTTGAACACCGATTTTATTCAAAACCTGGGGGGGATGGGCGCTCACTACTAGAATGGCGACTCTGGGAATATATCGTGGAGATCATTTCGTGTGTATGATAGCTATAGTATGATAGCGCTCCGTCCCAAAATTTAAGAACGGTTTTGACTGAATTTTAGTACACAGACGGTAACTATAGATAGGGGCATAGTGGTATGTATGTAGGCGTTTGCAATCTCCCCGCTTTCGATAACGCCAACTTTGAAAAATGGTCGAATGGTCCAAGGGTGTGTGCTATTCTATCACCCGGGTGATAGTCTTGAAGTGCTATAGTCTTATATCAGGTACTTTGCCTCCTGCGGGACATTAGTATATGGCTATAGTGTTATATCAGGTACTTTGCCTCCTGCGGGACAATAGTATAGTGTTATACCGTATACCAGCTACTTTGCCTCCTGCGGGACAATAGTATAGTGTTATACCGTATACCAGCTACTTTGCCTCCTGCGGGACAATATAACAACTTATCTCGTTCGCGGAAGGGCCTTTCTGCCGTGAGGGATTTCCACACAGACATCCACACCCACAAATGCACCTGGTGCGACACTTGCAGGCCGTACGATTCCGCCGTGGACATGTGGAGCGTGGGTGTGATCACCTACATCTTGCTGGGCGGCTACCCCCCTTTCCACGACGACAACCAGGCGAGTCGTCCACTTCTGCACCTGACCCATCGGTTTCTTGCTCACGAGTTACGGCCGTTGTTGTCGTGTTGTCCCGGTAATCCGATTTCCATGGTTCCGGGACGTTTTCAGTTGGATTAGTTGACGTGTAAAAATGTCTGTGAATATGATATGCCCGGTATCCGAAGCACACTGGTTCATGTATCAGAAGCTCGGGGTTAACGCACCAGCCATACCAAGACATGCCATTTCGTGAAGCAAGATGTGAATAATTCCACCTCGATTGCTTCGAGCTTACCGGCCGCTTTATGCTGTAAACGTGCTGTGCGAAGTAGTGCAGTTTGCTGGGGTGTGATGACATTGGCTCTTCAAATGTAGTTAATGAGCCCGCTGCCCCCGTGTGTTTCCCACCTACAGTATATTCCGTTGCGCACTATACTGGGCTTACTGCATACGTGAAAATGTAGTATACTTGTGGCGTAGTTTTGGGACCACATCAATCGCGTGTATATCTCTGGAATTGAAGAATCAGCACGAACACTGGTTGTGCTGGATACCGAGGAGTAGAAAGAACGGTTTAATGTGTAGAGCACCCATATATGGTGTTGCCAGCTTACCGTTGTGCGGCTGTGCTCTCCATTTTTCCCGCACAGCGTTCTTGAGGTTTAGGTTCAGTATTATTAGTACCTCTCGTAGGGCATTCCTTCCTGTGCTTGCCAACAGGTTGTGAGTGTTTTTAGGCTGATACGTAAAACCTCTGCAGTGCTACGCAGGGCGGAGCCCTTTCGTTTGACAGTAGCAGCGTGCAGCAGGAACCTTGTAGCTACATCTATACAACGCGTTGCTCGACTTGCGCCATAGGCCGCGCGCTTTGACGTATACACCTTCACACCTTACACCTTTCACCTTTCAATAAAAGCGGTGCACTCTCACCTGGTGGTGCACTTATTCTTACTCTTACCTGCACTGACACTGACACTGGCACTGACACTGACACTTTCACCCTGTACCTGGTATCTCGTATCTTGCACCTCGTGTCTTGCACCTCTCAGGCGCGACTGTTTGCTAAGATCAAGAAGGGCGTCTACAGCTTCCACGACGAGTACTGGCTTGACATCAGCACAGAAGCGAAGGACCTGATCGCAAAGATGCTCACCGTCGACCCCGATCAGCGTATCACCGCCGCCGAGGCATTGGAGCACCCTTACCTCAAGGTATGGCACCATGCATCATGCGGAGCAGGATGCTTGCCGTGTTTCACACGTTGGACCGGTCATACCCTCCTGTTGGTATCTCACCCAGGCACCTCAGAGCTAATAGACTCATACTTGATGGAGTGTGGATGATCTAGATTGTATTGTGGGTGGGAATTGTAGAGTATGCGTTTGTCAAAACAGCGTGATGTTTGTCACGCAGGTTGGATATGTACGGCATATATGTTGCACACGACATCTTTTAGCATGACATGGTGGCCGTCTGGCATGTTATAGAGGATGTACTGTAGATTGTGACCTGTCCGTCTTTCGGATCATTGCAAGCCACGACCCTGACGACGAACTCGCTTTCCGGCCGCTCACGCACATGTTCCCCTTCCTCCCCCGTGCCTTCCCATGTCTGGACTTGTGTTGGCACCATGGTACACGATGGTGATGGTCATGGTCATGGTCATGGGCGATCGTTGGTGCAGGTCAACTCGGCGAAACTGGAGGGTAACAACATGGGCCAGAATCTTGACCGCATGAAACTCTTCAACGCGCGCCGCAAGTTCAAGTCCGCTATTCAAACCGTCATCGTGGCAGGTCGTCTCAGGAAGTTCGTGGAAGGCATTGAGTCCATGCCTTGAGAGGGTCGTTGCTTATTGTGGCTTCACTCCTCGAGAACTGTACTCTTACTATGGGCGACAAATCGCGTGGAGCTCGCGTGGGATCGTTGTGGCAGTGTTATGGGATTTGTATGAGGACTGTGAATGCGTTAGTACGGTAGGTAGGTAGGTGGGTACGTTCGAAGAAGCAGAGAGGAAGGCAATTCGATACCATGGGGGCACGAGATGGCTTTCTCTCTCATGTCTTTAGTCAGTTCTTCGTCTTCGTCCCGCTTGTTTTCGTTCAAGTGGTGGTGGCTTCCGAGCACGAATTTGACCCTTAGGCGCTTATGCGATTCACACATGTGCTGCAGAGTCATAGATATATCATTCCGCATTCCGCATCCGTGGCGTGCATGCTGGGGGGTTGGCTTCTTTTAGGAAAAGCCGTGTTATTTCCCTCGCGACGAGACCCTCCCCTCCGCGATTGACAGCTTCGAAATCGAGCCCTTCGAGGTATTACCATATTATACTCGAAACGAAGCATGACTGTTGTCACCTTTCCTTCCTTCCCGTATTCATATTAATAGTGTTTCCGGTGGACCTTGTTCCGTAAGGTCGACTTTTTTCGGAAGTTTTTTTTCAGGTAACTGGAGTTGGTTTTGGCACCAAGAGAGGGGCTGAGGGCACGGAGCGGCTAATTTTAGTGGGGTTGGTTTAAAGCTGTCGCGTCTTTATGGCTTGTATGGATTGAAACTTGCTGGTCTCGACCAGGAGATGTTTCTTCCTTCTCGTTGAGAGGGATCGCCGACGTTTTCGGTTTTCGGGTGTTTTTCAATGAAACGGTTTCGATGGGACGGACGGTATTCTATACCTGGTACCTGGTATAGCCGGAGGCGAGTAGGTAGGCTGTGATATACCGGTACTGTATGCACGACAAGGTCTGATGTTTTTGTATTTAGCGGACATTTTTTTCGTTTGTTTTTGCTCGAGAGGCAGAACTAAAAGGACCGGCCGATTCTGGAGCTATTGCACTGCCCGAGCCGGCCGGCACTCCAGACTCTAGGCAGATCTGTTGAGACAGATCTATTCAGATCGTGTTAAGGCAGATCGTGCTGTATGAGGCGGGCATATCGGCAGCGGGTAAATCCTTAAGGATGGCTGCATTCCAGTTGGTTCACAAAATGTTTTCGTCTGACGACGTTGAAATCATTTTTCAGGAGAGGTGCACACCAATGTGAAGGCGTTTCCACTTAAACTTACGGATGCTCTTGGGTGCTCTGAGCCAAGGAGGGTACTGGCTCACCCCTCTCGGGCATGAAGAGATAAACAAATTCCCGTGACAAACCTGATGATTGCAGTATCGGTCACCACAAGAAGCTACTACACGGTAGAGCATCAAAGGTTTTTTTATTATCACGAGGCTGCCCAGGGACGAGGGCGTACCCGAGCTCAAGTGCAATATGGTCTCCGACACGCGCGCGGCTTGACACTACTATTTGTAGTACTGTAAACGCACTGCTTGCCCGCTCGCATTGAACGGTGGTTTTGGCTTAATTCGATAGACTTTGATAACGTAAGAAGGGTTTATACCGCGGACAAATCATTATCTGTGTATGTCATCTCCAGACTACAGACTAGAGCTGGATTATCTAGTTCCTCACCCGCCGTTGTTTGAGATTGTTGTGCAGGATGTGTCTGCACAGAGTATATATCCAACCCAGGAGACATGTGCTTACAGCATGCAGATCATTCGGCTCCCGCCTGGCAACATGAGCTAGATAATACAGATAATGATCTGTCTGATCTGTCTGCCTCGCAAGATCGAGATGATCAACTGGGAATCGATGAGCCGCTGTAGGTGTGGAATGCTAAAAACGTGAAAAAGACGCAACAGGTGAATGCTCGTCAGGCCCTCAACTTTGTTGGCCGACGTTATTATTATACCTCGCCTTGCGCTTTTCTTGCCATTATCCATCGCCGCACCAACTCGTTCACATGCGCTTTCACTACCCCTTTACTGTTCCCAACCGCCAGCGGTCTTCGATGGTCCACGATTCCCACCTAAGATAAATGCTGGCCGAATATGTTCGAACCGTGTTCGAAGCATTGGAGTGACGCGCGCTACCATAGAGGGTGCCACTTTTTGCCTGGCAAGGCAAACATTTCTGACTGACTGCCAGGGCCACCCAATAAGACATGACGTATTCCATTTATGTTGCACAATCCTAGTTCACGCCTCTGGGTAGGCTATCGGAGTATTCATTGGGTCAAGCCTACCTATTATATATTCTATACCTATGAGTATCATCTCATAGCCAGTTTCGGGTCAGACGTACGGAGCTCCTCAAGTCAAGAGGCTCGGAAACATTTGGCGGTCACGGGCATCAGTGACTGCCCCAAGCGTCACCGTACCCTATCCAACTAGGCGCCACTCAGCCATCACCGAATTCCAGCGCACCGTACATTAGTGTATGTACCCTCTCTGTTATGGCGAAGTGTCACCAGGCCATCACATCGCCAATGCCCCACACCTTGATAGCCAGGTTCCAGCAGAAGCTCATCACGGAAGTTTCCTTGTACCCTAGCCATATACCCAAGTGCCGCCAGGCGATCACAAGAGCCTTCGGTAGCTTCTCAGACGGTAGCCAATCTTTTGCTGGCCCACCTACAGACAGAACAGTACCAGTACACTACCAGTACGTACGTAGACTATCGAACAACAGGAGACTGAGAGCTGGCCGCAACAAAATTTGGCATGCTGCTGTACATGCTGAACGGTGTTGACACACTCATATGAAACGCGAAGCCCGGTCATCAAGTAATCTACTAGTAGTGGCAATTAGCAGACCTGTGGTGCAGTTGTCCCCACAACGTGGGTTAAACGTCGGAGGGGGAGGAGGAAGGGGAGATCGCGCCGGCGGAGGCGTTTTGTGTCCCTGGAACAAACACCCCCAGCACCCCTGCCTCTACATCGAGCAGCGTTTGACGTCAGGCCCGGTCGGCGATCGAACAGGGGCCGGGGGGCGTGATGCCAAGTCCGGTCTAGGTTCACCTTCTTTTCTTGTAGTCTCCTCCCCCGCTCGCCATGGTATCGCTGGCCTCCGAAGGTCGAACTCCCGCGTCTTCCCGCCCCTCGGGTTGACGGTGGTAGTCTCCTCCTGCCCTTCCTGCGGCTTGACGCCGGTAGTCTTCTCCTTCCCGCCCTGCGAATCGGCTTTGGTAGTCTCCTCCTTCCCGCCCTGCGGCTCGGCTTTGATAGTCTCCTCCCTCCCTCCCTGCGGCTCTGCTGTGGTAGTCTCCTCCTTCCCGCCCTGCGGCTCGGCTGTGGTAGTCTCCTCCTGCCCTCCCTGCGGCTCGGCTTTGGAAGCCTCCTCCTTCCCATCCTGCGGCTCGGCTTTGGTAGTCCCCTCCTCCCCGTCCATCGGCTCGGCTTTGGTAGTCTCCTCCTGCCCTCCCTGCGGCTCGACTTTGATAGTCTTCTCCTATTCGCCGCTGGGCTCGACTGTGGTAGCCTCCTCCCGCTCGCTCCTCCTCCTCGGCTCGGCGGGCGTAGTCTCCGCCATCACCGCGACTCCGCTTGGCGCCGGCGTTGGCAGTGGTGTTGCCGTTGTCATCGGTAGGTTGATGGTCATCACGCGGCCTGGCAAGGCTGGCGTGGCCCGCTGGCGGCGCCGCGCTGGGTGGGGCAGGCGGAGGGAATCCAGCAGGAAGCCTTGCGTTGCTGCCTGCCGGGGCACCATCCCCTTGCCTCACCCCGGGTGGGGCAGGCGGAGGGAATCCAGCAGGAAGCCCCGCGTTGCCGCCTGCCAAGGCACCATCACCTTGCCTCATCCCGGTTGGGGCAGGCGAGGGAAATTCAGCAGGAAACCTTGCGTTGCCTCCTGCCGAGGCACCTTCACCTTGCCTCACCCCGGTTGGGGCAGGCGGGGGAAATCCAGCAGGAAACCTTGCGTTGCCACCTGCCGAAGCACCATCACCTTGCCCCACCCCAGCCCTCGTTGCACCGATTCGCGCCACCCCGACGCTTGTCATTCCTGTCTGTTGGTTGTGCGTGAAGCGCAGAGTGGCTTGCCCAGCGGGAACATCCCCGTTTCTAAGGAACCGGAAGCCGGAATAGCCTCTCGTGCTCGTCAACGAGCTATCCGCGGCTTCTCGGCCGGAAGAGCGACCATCGGCACTGCTGCCGGGTTCGTTGTTGACGCTAACCCCCCCCGCCGCGGGCTCCGGCCGCCTTCCCCAGTCGGAGCGGTCCCCGTGAACGTGCCTCTCGCGGCAGCTGCTGTCACCTGTTGCGTTCGCTCGTGCGCCACCGCTACTACCGCTCTGAAATTTTTCATCAGTCGCTCCACCACCCGCAACACCATCAGCACCACCACCAGCACCACCACCAGCACCACCACCAGCACCAACACCACCATCGCCGCCGCTGTCACTACCCCCAGCAGACGGGAAGGGGGCAGAGTGGTCGACGAAAGTGTCCCTTCGCCTGGAGTCATTGATCAGCTCTCGCCACTCCTGGCTTTGTTTCAAGACTCCAGAGTGTCCTACGATCCACATGGCGTACTTGGCCCTGGTGATGGCCACGTTCAACCTTCGCCAGTCGTCCATGAAGCCGACACCACCCTTGCGGCCGGCGAGATGGGACGATTCCTCCTCCGGTGCGCGAACGCAAGAAAATATCATGATGTCCTTTTCCCTGGAGAGGCGTTACGGGGTAGGGGGCAGTGGCGGTCACATTATGCGGTGTTGAAATGGGGGGGGAGCGGGGGTCGGACATATTGAACGTAGTACAGGCGTAAGACGTGCGAAGGGGTCGTGAGGCGTGCGTACGAGGTGGCAAGCCACGAGCAGACAATGGGCCAGGAACACAACGCAGCAGGTATAGGGAGCGCAGGGCGGAAAAAATCATCCTCAATGTATGAACCCCTGTGCTCGTTACAATTTACAGTAAAACTGCACCCCACGCTTCTGGAGACAAAATACTTGAAAATAATATGGGTTCGGTGCCAGGTGTCTGGATTTCCTTCAACATTATTTTCGCAGGGCGTCACGACAATAGCTGCTGCTGCTGCACCTGGTTACATCTTATTACGAACCGCCGAGAAATTGCTCACTAGTTATATACTTCGGAGTATATAAGGGCCAGCACTTCTCCACGATTCGATAAGTTTTGACCGCGCATAAGAAACGAGGGGAGATATTGATAAATACTCTAGCTACTATACGAATCTCACCTCCCCTGAAACCCGTCGACCGTGGAGATTTCCACTCCGTCCTGCCTGAGCCCGGTGGTCCACATGCCCTGCTCAAGCGCCTGTATCTGGTTGCGGTATGGCGTTATGACGCCTATTCTTCCGTTGAAATTCGTCCCGGGAAAGGAGCACACCAGGTCTCTAAAATGCAGTACCATATACGGTGCCATGCCATACATACCATGCCAAGCCAGCGGTCCAACGGAAAGGATTGGAACGCGTCGGCGGGTGCGGTACGGTACGAACGGTGCGGTTAGCGCATCAGATGTTGACCCCAAACAGTAGGGGGCTGCACTCCTGTTCATTATACAGATATTACTTGGAAATAGCGTTAGACTTACGTCTGGGTATTATACAGATATTACTTGGAAAAAGCGTCAGACTTACGTCTGGGTATTATACAGCCATCCAATGGATTGTGGAGCCCATACTCTATCGCAGTCAACTTCCCGATCCTATAGCAGAGGGAATGATCTGTTGCAGCGAATTGTTCGAATCGTTTGTCCAGATAATTCCACTTATTAGACAGAAGTCTCCCAAATATGTTGTCCGGACAATCCCAATTGATAGACAGAAAGGAATACCCTGGTAGACTCTGATCGGAGCCACCCTGTTACCTCCTCGTCGAATGTCACCAGATATTAACATCGTAGTAAAGCATGGCCCTGCCATTGGTATTGGTATAGGTATTATTGATCCGAGCTACGCCAGAGGCATTAGGTTTTGTAGAAACGTTTCCATAAACATGGTATCCTTCATCTCAGTTTTGTCTGCCGACCTACAGTACGTACGTATGCGCTACAGTATGTCTTCCAGGTATGATTCCAAGTAGGCACACTTACCTCTGGAGAGGTTATTGAGCACACTTACCTCTGACAAGAACTGCCTCAGGAACTAATATCGGCACAAGCGTATACTCAAGTATTTCCCATTCTAACATAGCTCGAAGAAGCTATTAATAGTCCCCGAACCTCGGACGGCGGGCATACTTCTAAGGACGCCATCTAGTAGACCTGCCTGCCCAGTATACTTGTGAGTAATCGGTCGGTATTTCACCCCTATAGTTCAGTAGGTATATAGGTTACACTTTCACATTCATGTTTTTACGCTCTCTGTCCAAGTAGGCTATTCTCGTAACGTGGGAGGGGCGGTCCTGCGGAGGTTAGCAAACTGCCTACCTAGGCACTATTTTTCCAACTCTCTTATCCAAATAGTGCCTACGTAGGCCCTATTTTTCCCGATCTCTACCCAAACGGTGCTTACGCTGGCTCTCTGTCCTAGTAGCGCTCACGTAGGCACTACTTTTTCGAGTAGGCTGTCCCTGAAACGCGTGTGAGGTGTGCAGTGCGCAGTTCCAAGGAGGGTCACCTACTTCACGCATACATCTGTAAAAAACAACACAGGGACAGCCTTCTCCGCCAAGTCCGACTGACTCACTTGAGGAGCGCGGCGATGTACATGACCTCGACAGGGTTTGATAGTGATGTGGAGGCCGTACCCGCGCCCCCTCGCTTGAGCCGCCCGGCCGACACGTTGTGGAACAGATACGGGGCGAAGCGAGGGAATCTGTGGAAATTCTGCGCGTGGGACGCCTCTGTTACCGTCGGAGCAGACCTGCCGAGGCAACAAAAGGATCACGGTTAAACGACCACACCGCAAAACGAAGAATGCATAAATCGTTGGGCACGGCACGGCACAGCGCGGGAGGGCTTGTTGGTGGTGACAAGTGATACGTGGGAGGTGGAAGGGACCAGACGCAAGCTACGGCAATGGTTGCTCATTGCTGACGGGGCTTTTCTAGTAAGAGTTAGGAACTGCTACCCTGCATACTGGTGCATACTGCTGCAGTCTACTGTTAACATAATAGTATGTCGTTCATGTTGCATAATGTTATTCGTTTGTGGGTGACTTGTTCACCGGGCCTAACCTCAACTGTCGCAAGCCTCAAAAGGCACTTTTGGATGAGTTACTAATAGTAGAAATAATTATAATGGCATAGAGCTCCTTCTCAAAAGGGGATGCTTAGAAAAATGGCATGACACCCCTATCGTCTATCGTACTAGGAATATAAACACTACTACAGTAGAAACACTGCGTTGTACGAATAGCATAACACCCCTGTGTTACTATGAATAGCAAACTACAGTTACCGCCGGGCGGCGTGTGCAAGCGAGGACAAAACAAAAACAGCCGGTATCGCTACACACATATTTAGTCTGCAGTGTCGCACGCCATGATATGATATGTTATGCCTGTAGTGTAGCACGCATGTAAGGGCACAGCTGTGGGCAAACGACCACGAAAACCGCGGAATCCGACCAAACAAGTCGGCACTCATAACAACATATACTACAATACGTCAACACACTAACAGGATGAAAAAAAGGTGAACGGAGCTCAAGTGGAGGGTGGCCTCTTGTTGTGCACGGAATACTGTCAAGAGGTGTCAAGAGGTGTCAAGAGGTGTCAAGAGGTGTCAAGAGGTGTCAAGAGGTGTCAAGAGGTGTCAAGAGGAGCTGTGCAGGTACCAAATAGCCACCATTACCCCGGTAGTCGTCGCGGCAGCTCCAGCCCTGGGTTGGATGTGATTGCTGATCAAACCTACACGGCGAATTGTAAACTGCCTCTCGCAACGCCTAATTCATCGGCAAAGTTGTTCGGCTTGAAATAATGCGACACAGCTGATTTATACATTTTCCTTATCCCTCACAAAGCCCACAGTCTACTCAGCACCTATATGCATGATGCTACGAAACGCGCCAATAGTAGTAGTATTAATAGACAGTTTAGTAGCGGTATCGCAACAAAAGGCAACATATTGACACAAGCAGTGTAGGGTTTGCTCTTGCGATTCCCCTCAGTTATTATTATTTTTCAAATTAATTTTATTTGTCCTTCCACTCCGGAAATGCCGAAATTGTTGGAGCCTGTCTAGTGACCACGGGCGGATGATGGCCATCAGTTAATGTGTTGACAAAAACCATCATCAAAGTATCAGTATCAGTATCACATGACCAGCAGCAGCGGCAACAGTAACAAAAACAGCAGCAGCATCAATGCCAATGCCAATGCCAATGCCAACACCAACACCTACGCTATAACGCTAACGCCAACACCAACACTAATATCAACAACACCAGCAGCAACGACAAAGACAGCGAATGGGAACAAAATACCTTATCAGTGGGTGGCCCGAACAAAAGAGTCGCGAGCCGAGTCACTCACTTCAAGAGGCCGTGGTAAAACCGGCTGGAGGCGAAAGAGGCAATACTGGGGTGCATTCGGTACTGAGTGTCCAGCATCAGCTTCGAGTGCCCCCCACGCTGCAGCCTCAAGAAGAGACTCTGCCCGAAATTCGCTCCGTCCGCCTCCCTCGAGAAGATTGTCGCCGGAAGCTGCGCGGGATCGCCAACCATAACGACCACCCTGTCAAAAATGTCAAAATATGAAGTTAAGAGTTGTGACGCATCAGTTTAGACACGGGGGGAAAAAAAAACAGGTGAAACGTTGAACACCTGTCACGGGGGAGTTCCAACACAGCTCATTATAACTAAAAGACGGTGCGTAAACAGAGGGGGGTAGGTTATGACTACTTCTGATAAGTCATGGTTAGTCTGAATAGCTCTGGAAAATTCTGACTAGTTCTAAATAGTTATATGCCCCCGCGTAATCTCAATATTGCAGACGGGGAAAACCCAGTACCCAAAATATTGAGGCAAGTCGTCGAGGGACTGCCACGGTGCGCAAAGAGCTAACATTGACGCAAATGGCACGTACCATGAACAAATATTGACGCAAATGGCACGTACCATGTATCATATATACACTTTGTACCTTGTATGCGAAAGTGTGGTGAGCTTGACTATCTTATAAATAGTACAAACCAAAACGGAACTGCAGTACTAGCAGGGTGTGACCCTTAACAAATACCAACCCATCCGACAAATACAATAACGCCAAAATGATATATCGCTTGCAGCAGTTTACTGGTGGGACGTCAGCATCGCTCCGTGGAGGCGACTAACAATATGAATACGACAAGGCCAGGATACCAGGATCCCCCTGCCACCCAAAGAGAGAACGCCACCAGCCCTCCGCGATCCGCGACAGATCAAGACAATTAATTCACCTCCGAAATATACACGTAGCTGTTCGCTGTTCAGGGTCGTACGCGTACCCGAATACCCGAACGCTCGATGCTACCCTTGCGGGAACAAACTGCAAAACCTAGCGAAAGACGATGTAGAACATCCATCCCTCAATGAAACAAGAATGTCCCAGCCAGCTGAAGAAAATAACCCGAGGTCGTCCGAGATAACCCCTACACTCCTCCTTTTTCCTGTACAGCCTGTGCGCTCGTGACTACCCCCACTCCTTCTCACGAGCCGATCCACCACCATCTGCACGCTTGCTGTGACCATCTCGTGACTGCGTATCATACCAGACCATAGAATAATGCATACCGTACCTGGGGTTGAGCTTGAGAGGGATTAGTGACGATGGTTCCACGGCCTGAGCAGCCTCGTCCATGACCACAGCGTCGAACGATAGCATCCCGCTGCCGTCGCCGCCACCGTCGCTACCGCTAGCCTTCGCCTTCCCCTTTCCCTTCCCCTTTCCTTTTCCCTTTCCCTTCGCCGAGGATGGTTTGTGTGTTTGTTTCGCGCTGAGCATCATGGTCTCAATGAGGGTCTGGGATCCGCTGCCAGACAGAGTGCTGCACACCACCTGAGCCTTAAGGAGTACGTCCGTGCGGTTCGCCTGCAGGTATGCGTAAGGCGTGGATAAGGCGTGTATAATATAGGGTGTGGACGAAAGTGCCATTGTTCGTCGCCAGCGTGATGGTACAGTGCAGCACAGCACAGCAGATGAGCGTATGTCTTATACACACCCCACCCCACTAGTACCGTACAGCACGGTACAGCACAAGCCACGGTGAAGTACAGGTACCAGACTACAGCACCACGCGGCGCAGCAGTGCATCACAGCAGCAGAGTACAGGACAGGTCAGCAATTGCAGTACAGTGCAGCAATCGTTACAAGAAAGGTGAATGACAGCAGACACGATAAGGGAGGTGAATGAAACGCTCAGCTCAGCTCACCACAGCAGCGCAGTGCAATGCACCACAGCAGCGCACCACAGCAGCGGTGCAACAAATATGGAGGCAGCCGCAGCAGCAGCAGCAGCAGTGCGGAAAGCAAAACACGACAGCGACCGGCCAACAAATGTAAAGGATGATGTGATATATCACGCGAGTCGATTTAGCGAAGGCTGACACTGAAAGTTAGCCTCCATGCGGTCGACATAAGATAACGCCATCAACAGGCAAAAGCAACGGAGGGGGGGGGCGTACATGTACGGGTTTGTGCCCGATGAGCATGCACGTAGCGCGTGCCCACATATTACAGAGATCAGGGGCTTCGCCTGCGAAACATTTCTGCTACGTTCGTTACTTCAAGAGGCGAAAGGCAAGCACGACATCAACCATGACAAATCAACCATGACAAATCAACCACGACAATCAACCACGACGTCAATCAATCAGGATATCCAACACGACATCGACTATGATATGAACATTAAGCTTTTCGCACCAACGCGCGCTATCCTTCCAAAATCAACGTCGGTGGGCCTGTGCTCGGATTCACCTGAAAAGTTCCCTTGAAGGATCTCTTACGCTCCTCCACGAGGCGATCCAGGGAGACAGACTGCCGTTCGCAAGAGCAATGCATCAAAGAGTGGATAAGATAAGGGGGAAGGAGCGATCAGGACAAAACGGGACAGGCATGGAGAAGATGACCCGCGCAGCGCTGTGTCTACGAGCATCATCCGCTTGCACATTGGAACGTAGATTGGCGCAGGCGGGGGGAAACATGTAGTCTGTACACTACCTGGTACATTTTTGTTTCAGGTATCGCAAGACCATGGACTGTTCGGTGCTAAAACAACGTCACGCTTTTCTCACTTTAACTACTACAAATATTATGAATACGACACAGCTTAGGGTATCGGTGGACTGATCCGTCTGTACGTCAACCACCGTGAGCGCCTGGAGAGTTCCCCCACCCCAACCGCATGTCACAGACGACTTAAAGCGACCCGGACAACGGTGTCTCCTCCCAAAAATCAGCTCAAACTCGCTCGTACCGGCCCACTCACCCACTCACCCATCCACCCACGCACCTAACGAACCCACCACATCATGCACCAAAGTATTCACCCATCGACCCACGGACCCACTCACCTGCACAATTTCAGCGGCCGACGCCCGTTGCGCTTCATCCCCACAGCCTGTCCCCCCAGCAGCTTCATTGCCCGCTTCACCAGCGTCTTCTGGGTCTCCTCTCGCCCCCCCCACCCTCACCACCCTCGGGAAGAACACATCCCCGTCCTGCCCAGGCACACCTTCCTGGCACAGTCGGACCACGAGCTCGTCAACGGCGGCGTTGGACGGAGCCACGATGAGCACCCTCACGTCCTTGTTCAAAAGGGGGGAGGGCACGACCACGCCCTTCCCCTTGTTCTTGCCCTTGCCCTTTCCCTTACCCTTGCCCTTGCCCTTGCTAGGTGTGACGGAAACGGATGCGCCTACTGTCACCTTGGCTGCTCCGACGAGGGGCGTGTTTAGGCCGGTGGCGTGGGGACAGCCTCCGGCGAGAAGGACCCCCACGATGCCCATTATGGTGCGAGTTTTCCCTGTTCCTGGCGGTCCCTGCAACAAGAAAGAAGGGAGGTATGGTAGGGTGTGTGAAAAGCCGAGGAGTGTCAATCACAACCAAGCATACATTAAAGGTATCATAGTCATAGTACTGGCAGTACCAACACAATTAGCAGTAGCAAGTAGTAGCAGCAGCAGAAATAGCGGTACGAGTACAATCACATTTCTGGGACAAAGTACGTCAATAATCGAGAGTCCACAACAAGTATACGTGAAAGTATAGAGAGCGGTACCGAACGCCGATCGGAGCACTGCGTGGTCACTAATCGTGGAGTGGAATAGGGTCGCTATCTCCCGTCACGGGCCCTCCCGCCCCCTGTCGCCCAAGTGACCCACCTGTAGAAGCGTAAACCCCGATGGGGACCCATCGGCGACGTTCCGGATAGCCTTCACCTGGGACGGGTTGAACGACCTCACCACAGTCGTCCAAAGCTTGATCGACACATTCGGAGGTGGCCCGCCCTCTTCCCCCGCCGCCGCGTTACCACACCCTAACCCTAACCCTGCGCCCGCACCCGTGCCAACAGGACCACCACCCTCACTGACAAGACTGCCGACAACACTGCCGACAACACCAACAACGTTGTCTGTTCCACCAGCGCCGTCTCTAGCAACGGATATATCTTTTTCACCGGCTACACCCCTCCCAACGGCAAGCTTCCGCCAAGGGGAGGTGTTCGGCAGCGGCCGCTCCTTGGTCGAAGCAGGGTCCAGCAGGCAGCGGCAGGCGCTCTCTGGAAAATCGGACACCGCCATAATCGCCTGAAACTCTCGGGAGGAGGTAGTCAGAGACCCTACGCCGACCAAAGACACGGACACACCTTCACCGGGCTTAGCCTTTCCCAAGCACTCCTGGATGTTCGACAGGGGGAACCAGCCACCCCTCCCCCCGACGCCATCGCCTCCCGCGGAGCTGGCGCACACCAAGACCCTCATGATCAGCGCGTCCTTAACGAAGCTCTTTTTGCTCTGCTTGTCGTAGACGGGATCCCACGACTGCACCACCCCGAGGGGAGCCTCCTCTGACCATCTCCACCTAGGCGATCGCAGCCCCACCATCTCGCCACCCGAGAACGGAGGGCGCAGCTCCTGGTCTTTGCCCTTGCCCCTGAAGTTCGTGCTGCCATTGTTGAGTGCAGCGGTCGGCTCGAGGCGAACTTTGAGCGAGTAGAGCTTGCCATCGCTGGAGGAACACCCGGCGCCGCCTTCGTTCAGGTCCAGCAAGCAGGCCGACACCACCTGCAAGCAGCCGTAAACCATGGCCATAACAAAACCAAAACAAAAAAAGCCAAGACAGACGCACAGACGGGAATGAACGACCGACCGAGAGAGGCCAGAGACAACCATGACGAAAAAAAAACACACACACACACACACGCTCACGGAGTCAGGGAGGGCAACCATCGCCATGTCTATGAAACACACAGCATGAACGGGAGGGCATAGTTTACCACACACACTAAACAGCAAGCACACAACACACACGGTTGGCCGAGTCAGGGAGGGTACGGTGGGGTATAGTACGGAACGGTACGGGATGATTGCACGGTGTGGTGCGTTCCATTTGTCCAGCGGCTTCGACGAAGGACGAGGGAGTCAGCATAGGATCGGCCTTCGGGTTACCGCATGACCACATCACGAGTCACGGTGTCAAGTGTGATGCGTAGGGCTTCGGTAGGTTAGCAGGAGGGATCGCGATACCCGAGACCCAGCCCGTTGAGCTCAGGGCCTGCGCCGTTATCGTGCATGTTCAGAGGATGACTCGCCTGACAAAACCCTCACAACGACAAAAAAAAATCAATGTGCACAATGTACACGATGTGCACAATCAGTAAGTACATCAAATCACACCGCGTGCTGCACGGTACTGCTGTGCGTCGACATCCCTATCACCGTGGCTCGCGGAAACCTTTCTCCCGAGGTGTGTCAGGATGGTGGGAAGGCTAGCTGCTATGGACGCCAAGGCGGTTGCAACCATCAACCACCGTACGGTATGAGAAGAGTATCATAGCGTATCATAGCCGCAGATCTCCTACCAAGCTCCCCCGCATGATGCCATGCTCTATTTACTACCCTGGGACCTGGTATATATTAGTGCAGTATACGTTGCGAGGTACCGCTCTGTCCGGATATTTAAGGGGTGTTTTGTGTATTAGTACTGATATGAACTCGTACTCAAACGGTCCTTACAGTACAACCCCATGATATTACTCCAAACTACCAATACAGACGTTAGACATTAACAGAGACCGAACGCCTCGTAGACATTTAAAGCAAAATTTAAAACGGGGATCTCTCACCTCTCCTAGGACGAACGGCTTGTATCGTCTTATGCTCACGTCCTTCTGCATAGCAGCCAAGGCTTCCTTCATGACGAGCTGGGACATAATTTTCTGGTACTCCAGCAGAGACTGGAACTCTGTCGGCACTGCGGTGAGGTCAGCCTGAGAAGGAGAATTGGAGGATTGATTGGATTAACGCCATAAAACATAGCAAAAGACATCGGCCAGCCAAGTCAAGAGGGCTGGTGATAGCCGGTGAGGTCCATGCACAGCTTTCGAAGTACAATGGGATCGTGCCGATTGCTTTCCTAACGAGTGAAGAGGAGGACGAGGACAACGCCAACAGATGGGAGACTTCTTTTGTTTTGCTCCCGCCCCTCCAATCCCAGAACGCGTCATCGCGTACAAAAACTAACGTCGAATCTACACCGAGAAACGGTCAAATGAAGTGCTGCTTCACGTATGACGCGGTGCCGAAAGCCAGCAGCAGGGTCCACTACCCGACGTTTTCTGACCCTAACTCGGGCTGGAGGTATGTTGGTGGATGAAGGCCTCAGCACGAAAAACGACGTGCGAGACAGTGGCAACCTTTCCACGGGCCACACAAAACTTCCGTTGCCCAGAGCGACTTGCTCTTGAGCCCTCGCTGTACACAAACACCACCGCAGGCAACGCCTATCCGGGAATGCTATGGTTTCCCCTCACCCTTACCCTCCCGTCCACTTGGTAAAATCATTTATCGTTGTGCTACTCGTAGTGCTGTCGGGGTTAGCGACTCGCGGTACATACCGTATCACACGGGTGATAAGTTAACACGCCCCTGGGACGAAAGTCAGTGATACTATAGCCGACGTTTTCCAAATTGTGTCTAAATGGCCTCAAAGGGGGCACACACAACAAAAATGTTGGCTTCGGAAATATCTCGACAGATTTCAATCTACTCATTGCTCGGCGTTTGCACCTCCCCCATCGTCGAGAAACGCAGCTTCGAATTAGGTCCGAGGGGGCGCGTGATCATCTGACGTGAGCGCTATACATAAACTACAGCACCGGAAGCGGGGCGGCTTCTACTCTTACACCCGACGATCGTCGGGGTCAGGGTTAGGCCAGGTCCGGGCTATACCACCATTAAGTTGATGGTTGAGCCGACTCTCACCGATTTCTCCGCCGACGGTACATCTTCTAGCAGGTCTGAAGTCTTCGGGCGGAACACCCATCGGAGAGCAGCGCGGTAGAACCTAGAGGGGCTGGGCCACAGCTTGTTCACCAACCCCTGCCTGTGGGACGTCACGAGAGTCACCAAAGCCATTTCAAGGGCAAAGGTTAGCGGCGTAGTCTAAACCTCCACAGCTGGGGCTGCTGACTGCCCAACAACTACCCGGTATACTTCAGCCATAGTACCAGTACATCATCCGACTGGGATGACAATGTATTACTAATAGTTGTATTAATAGTCAAATATTGGGGAAGTGCTCGGTGAGTTACAATTACACGAGCAGTACTCGTACATAGCATTGACTGGAGACGAGCGAGATCGTTAATCCTGCAGGAGTATGTTAGCAGTCTTGCATCTGATACGGTCCACGAGTACTACTGCTGTATATATACTGCTTAGGGTAAGTCCACAGCTAAGGGAGCCTGTCTTTTGAGCACCGACTTGTAAAATAGATTACAGTATAGGTACGAGTATGGCGATCACCGATCACCAAATGTGGGAACAACAGGTGCGTGTATTTGTATAGTATATAAAGCATGTGGCATTTACCAGGTTACGTGCCAGTATAATATATAACAGGTACGCGAGTACGCGCGTACGCGTTACGAGACATCAGGTATGATGCATACCCAGTGGTGTCCTAAATGAATGCTTACTTTTCGTGGAGAGCACCGGTAGCTGATGGTTGCAGTCGGTGAAACTTGTCGAACTTCGCGACTGGTCGCTGGCCTGGAGGGCGGGCGTTGACCTTCGCCCTTCCAGCCTTTGGTGGAGCTGCCGCTGCTGCTGTTGCTGATTTGGATGGTCTCAAGAAAGGGATGAAGCCCGAGTCGCTGCTCTCGCTGCCGCCGCTGTCCCTGCCAGCTGATCTACCGCCCGCTCCGGTTGGTCCACTAGCTAACTTACCAGTTGGGTGGGATGTTCTCGAAAAAGGGACGAAGCCAGACTCGCTGTCGCTGCTGCCGCTGCTGCTGCTGGCAGTATCACTCTCGGCAAGGTTGACGACTTCGTCTCGAGGTATCCCTCGCGGCCTGAAAGCTGGGATCGTTAAGCTCCCCATCCCCCTTGCGCGATTTTTGGCTGCAACCACCTCATTCCCGGTAGTGTAAGTGTCTGGGCGGTTTCTTCTGCCACCAACGCCGACAAGATTACCATTCCCTCCCCCGCCGCCACCGACAGCAGCACCGATGGCACCGTCCTCTTCGTCGCTTGTATCGCAGAGGTCGACTATCTGAAGCTCTAACGCGCTGCTGCCGCCTCTTGAGTCGCTATCAGGTTCTAGCTTGATAAATCTTCGGGGTCTCTTTGGATTTCGCACAAGCCCCTCATCCTCGCTGCTTGTGCTGCTGCTGCTGTTGCTGACGTTGTTTTGACTACTTTCGTCTTTGACTTCTGCAGCGGGTGTAGCGACGATTTCGGTCTGGCCTCCCCCGGAAACATTGAGGTCGGCTTGGACGAATTGGATCGTTCATTGTGGCCGGAGATGGGAGAGAGGAGCACCGAGCATACGGACACAACTTGTTACTAAAACAGCAATCAAAAACTTGAAACGGAGCATGCAGCCGTACAAGTGCTGTACAAATATGAACAGCGATTCATGCTGTACCCAAAAAATATCGTTTAACTCGTTTATATCAATAGGAGTATTAACAGGAGATTCGCCTGGTAACTTTTTTTTTTTCTCCATCCCATTCATTATCTTCGCCTTTCTTTTCTCTCTCCCTCTCTAGTCGTAACTCAGATCCGGGGTCACTAAGTAGGCTCTTCTCCCTCCTCCCCACTACGGTACTTGCCTTACATTTTTATCGCGAGAAGATTTCAGCATTTTCTTCCCTCGTCGACTTGCGTCGAATTGGCATGGTATCATGAACAGAAATAGAAACGAACAAATGTTGCGAGTCCAAATACGTCAGCCTTTGAAAAGTCGATACTCCACTTTACAAGCTAAGTCATATGCCGGCCGCGCGTGTTCTATGTGCATTCCTCGTGAAGGGCACCAGACATATCATCGGATCATATGTGACCGACCGATAGACCCCGTTCAGCCTTGGGAGGAAGCTGCCAGCCAGGGTCATCACGACGGACGAATGTAGAAAAAGAGGGCTACGAATTTGTTCACGTTCGATGCTCGTGTTTGGATTATCAATTCAAACAATCCTCACTGGTGCTCCGTCTCTGGCCTGAGACATTCCGAGGCATTGCTGCGTCCTGACCTTGTAAGATAGCCAGCGCCGAGCTCTGTGATCCGCCCGCTATGCTCCCTCCCACACAGCGCCTTTCAACATCCATACCATCCATGGCCAGACGACGGCGGGCTCTGGCCGGGGAGGTGGGGTGTTGAGTGCAACTCCTGGACTGTCAGGGTTTCCAGCCCATTTTCGATGAAGGCGTTGTGTTTGCAGGGTCTACTATCTATTATCGCGCTCAACCGGTGCGTGCTCTAGACGTTTCGTTTTTCTTCTTCGCCGTTTCGAGTTGCGAGGAATGCGTGACATGGTGAGGTGCAAGGATCGTATGATCGTTGGTCTCTTGACACCATCTAATCCTGGGGCAACATCCAGCGGGTATGCTAGACTTTCGGGTTGTGTTGACCGCTTCTAGGAACTGCCAGCCGGCTAGCTGAACACGGGCTACCAACCCAGTCACCTGAATGAAGACGGACGTGATTGGAAAACTCACCGCTTCCTCCTACTCCTACTCGTCGTCCCTGATATCCTGAATATCCTGAAACCGGCTTCGACTCTCGATCAAAGATGCTAGGCCGCGGTTTGATCCTTTGACTGACCACCTTTCAATACTAGTAAACAAGAGCGAAAGCCTTGACATTGAACACTCTGCTCGCTCCGCGGAAGACCTGTCGGTTTATTTTTTCTCCGCCTTGGTTGGTCTTCATGCCTCGGTTCTCTCGTCCTCTAAGCGGCCTCATTGTTCATCGTTACCGGGCACCTTGGGCCAGACACTATGTGTACGAGTCGTGTTCATATATGCAAATACAACCTATCGCATATGCACATAGAAATTCCGCCAGGGCTATGCGCCCATTGAACCACTTGTACTGCCGTGAGGTGCACAGATAGATGACACTTTAGAAGTGGTACTACAGGTACCAGTCGATAACATGCGAAAAAGGGCCAAAAGGAGCATTGACGTGTCAAAACATAAGGCCAGTCTCCTCCAACTGCTCCTCTCTTCTCTTGATATTAATGGCAGTTTACAACGCAGCCAGGGCGGCCAGAACCAAAAACGTTCATGACCAACGCTTCTCCCCACCGCCCACCTTCCCCCTGAAGGGCCAACAGCATCTGCTGAACCAAGTGACGCCATACAAGCTTCCACAGACACAAATGTGTTGCACTACCTGTTCAGAAATGCACTACGAAGCCTATCTGCAAGTAACCGAGCACACATTTCATCTGAGGTGAAGGCGTCGACCTCTCAGCGGCTGAAAGAGAATCTATGCGGTGGTAGGTTCCACAACAATCGCGGGGCCTTCGTGGGAGGAGGGATCAATGGTAACCATTCCCAAACCAGATAATCACTTTGATAATGTGGCGCCCCCCCCCCGCCGATGATATCGATTTCACCCCCCCCCCCTGCCCCCCTCCCCACAATGCCTGCCCGGTCGGCGAGAACCCGACGTGCTCCGTCCCGGGGGCATTGTCGAGATGCGAGGATCTATGGTCATACGACTACGGCCATGCATGATGAGGATTACCCCCCCACGGAGAGCCGAATCTGAAAAAAAGGAG
>JBBMHQ010064088.1:0-13510 GCA_037834295.1 Postelsia palmaeformis
AATACACGCTGGTACAAATATCAAATCAAAAAGACAAATATAAATGACCAGAGATTCCACACTAAAATAACATCGAATCGGTTCCCCACCCGCGCTGCTTTCATTTTTTCAGTTCTCCAGTAGCAAGTGGTCTATTGACATTTTGGTTGCATTCAATGTTAATACCAGATGGAGGGTTTCAATGTAAGAATTTGCAGAATTGTAAAGGAACAGTATTTTCAGTGGAAGTTTGAGCACGTCTCTTTGAGAACCGCAGAAGATGGGGTCCTGCAGGACTGTTCAGTACGTTGTACGAGGAGAAGACAGATTCCAGAAACATTACAAAGGTGAGTTGAGAGAGATTGAAATCAGTTGAGAGAATAAGTACCGTAACGAACCAATCATCCCCAGAGAGTGAGATGATCTACGGAAAGAGAGACAAGAGTTGAAGATGGGGTCGCTGGAGAGATGATAGTAAGTCTTGGGAGACGAGCACAGCTCCCGTTCAGAAGAACGGCTCGCAAATCTCTGACTGCGTGGTTTCAGGGAGAATGGAATACGAACAAAAGGAGGCAGCAAGATGAGCCGAGGTGCCCCGCCCCACCTCCTTGCTCTTAGTAGGCGTTTTCCCGGCCTCCAACTGCAACCGAGACGAATAAAAGACATATAAAACTATCCTTGAATGGAGGTACTGTTGTATCAATATTACGAACCAATCAGCTCATAGCATTATTATCTGCTGCTGTGTGTGAGAGGTAAGAAAGCTAGAATCGGCTTTCACCAGACTTCGCGCGACTTATTTGATGCCGTAGGAAATGTTCCTCAGATATGGCATCGAAGCCCGCCTTTTGTCCATGCTCGATCCTGCGTGACAAGTGGAGACAGCTGACGATAGAGTAATGACATGAGACTCGCAGTAGTATTAATAGTAGTGGTCGTAGGATATGTAGTTTAAGTAGTGGTAGTAGCAGTAGTAGTAGTAGTGGTAGGGATAGTAATCGTAGTAAAGTGGAGTATAGTATAGTTTAGAATAGTATAGTATAGTATAGTATAGTATAGTATAGTATAGTATAGTATAATATAACATAGTCGGTGGCCACGAGTCTGTTCCTGTGACCACAAGTGTATACACCTTTAGACATTAGTTTTTTTTTGCACGTCGAGACAACCATTTCATGACAAGTCCGGACGTTTTTTCATGATGCCCTAGATCTGTACGACACTTGCACAGCAGTGAAGATTGAAGCCGAGTTGCTGCCCATATATATCAACAATTAATATTGACGTTTGAGTTCCACTGCTCCTCCTGCCGTGAGTATCTGTCAGAAAGTCATTCGAAAGTTTTCACACCCTGTATAACTTTCACTAGTAACTAACTTAGTTAGTTGCTTGCCAGACAACTACCCTCTTGTTGTCTGCAAACAAGTTGTTGCCTACGATTCTGGATGGGTAGTTGTCAAGAGACAACTAGTTGCCTACGATTCTGAACCAATAGTTTTCTCCAGGCAACTAGTTGCGCACGATTCTGGACGAGTAGTTGTCTGCAGGCAACTACTGGCCCGGGTAGTTGTCAATATACAACCAACCTGGTAGTTGCCCGGATAGTTGTCAAGAATAGAACAACGGATCCCTCGACTGATGCACGTCTGTGCCACGTGTGCACGTACCTATGTGTGTATGTGAGTGTGCACACTCACACCCCCCCCCACACACAGCACAACACACACATGTTTGCGCGTAGAATGAAAATGTGTGCGTCAGGCCTTTCTACATAATATGGCATACATACATGGGTCTTCCACCTGTCCTGCACAGATACGACCACACACTACCATTGAATACTGCTGTTTCGTCTTCATAATTTACAAATGAGTCAACTTAGTCAGTTGTTTGCCAGACAACTACCCGCTAGTTGTCTGCAGGCAACTACTTGCCTACGATTCTAGACGGATGTTTTGCCTACAAGCAACTAGTTGCGCACGATTCTGGACGAATAGCTGTCCGCAGGCAACTAGTTGTGCACGATTCTGAACCAATAATTTTGCACACAATTCTACACCAATAGTTGTCCACAGACAACTACTTGCCTACGATTCTGGACGGATAGTTTTCTGCAGACAACTAATTGCCTACGATTCTGGATGAGCAGTTGTCTACAGGCAACAGTTGTGCACGATTTTGGACGAATAGTTATCTATAGGCATCTAGTTGCGCACAATTATGAACCAATGATAGTTGTCTGCATGTGACTAGTTGCACACGATTCTAAGCCAGTAGTTGTCTACAGACACCTAGTTGCCTACGATTCTTGACGGATGGTTGCCTACGATTCTTGACGGATAGTTGCCTACGATTCTTGACGGATAGTTGTCTGCGGACAACTAGTTGCTTACGACTCTGAACCTTTAGTTGTCTGGCAAACGACTATTAATACCAACTAACATAGTTATACAGGGTGTGAAAGTTTTCATCGCAAATGCAGATGACACTTTCTTCGTGCCTCACCCGGACGTACACCTGTACGTGAATGGATAGTAGTATTACAGACCACACGCTGCTTCCTACAAATACATGCGCAGTGAAGATTTTTGTTACTTGGCCCTCACGTACTTTGGACGCTGTTTTTTCCACGTACGTATGTTTATAAGTCGGCGGTATCGTACCTAATGGTTGTGGAGTGATATATGCCGTTGTGGTGTCCGCCATTGCTGCTGTGTTTTTGTCCGCATGCTGCCTGTACCTGGCCAATAGCAGTAGATGCCATCAATAACCGTACATAATACGTAGCCTGCACATTTACAACATTACTAATTGAAATATTAGTCGTAGTAGTATACCTGGTAGCATTTTGGAAAGTGCATGCTGACTTTTACTTTTTTTATTGTGCGCATTTCTGCGTAGTATGGTGTCAGCGGTATATTTGAAGAGTAACAACAGTACACCTGGCAGTGATCACGTCCCCAACACATGGTACTGCATGGACGCTACGTTGTGGTTAAAAAAAATATTTTTTTGTAGGATTACGGTGGACAATAGTAAACAGGACCTACGGTAAACACAAAAACCTATACATTTTCTTCTTTTACTGGAATTTTTTGGTTCTATTTACTATGGTCCCTCGTTATTTCAGTGGTAGGCAGGTAGTCGGGTGTATGCTAATTAATGCTGCTTCTACCTGTACTACATCCACGTATCATCGATGGTGGTTCAGAGGAATAGTTCACCTGGTATCAATGTCTCGACCGATGGTACCGCGTGTTCGTTTGACCTCTCTGTTCACCATGATATTGACTGTATTGTAGGAACGTTTGTTATGCTCCAGCAGGAGTATACTTGAGAGGAGTAGAATTGTCGGTAGTCGCAGTAAGAGGGAGTACCAGGTGGTACTTCGTCAAATCCATGCTTCATCCACCTGTGCTACATCAGATATCTGCGTAGTAGTGGTAGTATGGTGTATAGTCACATCACAGCAGCCAACCCATGGTACCGAGTGTATGTAGCAGTGCGATGGTATAGCGTAAGAGCAGCTATAAAGCGGTGCTACACGTGGCAGTATGAAATGAGCGCATCTGACGTGTTATTCACGGAATCGTCTCCGTGGACTGAATCATAGTGAGGAGACAGGCAGGTATGTACTACGAGTATGAGAGCATCATATGACATGCTAATATTACGGGGGGCCATAGTCAATAGGACCAAATATTGTTACTAAAAAAAGGTAAATATATAGGGTTTTGTGTGGCCCCCAGGCCCTATGAACTATGGCTCCCCGTAATAGCGGAAATGTGTAGTAGATGGTACATTTATGAAGATCCATGTTACAGGGGGCAATGGCGCTTGGCTGTGGCCCCCGTGTAGCACGCTGTTCCTGTATCGATTTTGAGCTGTCCATGAGACAAGCAACAAGAAGAACTATACCAACAAGGAGAGTACTCTCGCCAGCACCGACATCCTCAGTGTACCTTTGCTCCATCAGGCACCATGACAGTAGTGGTGTTGTATTCACCACCGAAAGGGGAGTATTCAGTTCCTGGGGACTTTTTTTGTTATTTATATGTCTTTAGTCCAGTATGCTCATGTTTTCGCCGAGAACAGACTACTCGTGTTACGTGCGACTCCCTTTTAGCCTTGCGATGCCACGGGGAAACCACATTGCACACTCCCCGAAGGGGAACTTTGTAGTAAACTACTAGTCGCAACCTATTCGAAAAGAACGTCGCTGATTCACGTATTGGATTATATATATTTTTCGCAATGTGTGTGAATGGAAACACGAGTATAGCATGATATTCATGAAACGAAGAACAAACTCGCCCGACAAGAATAATAAACCGATATTAGCAGTTCTTCATCATTTTGGAACGATTGTTTGTGTTCAAATATTTCCTGCCTGCTCACAAGTGATCGCGGTCATCGTGCAGTCATCAAAAAAAAAAAACAGGTCAATGTTCGGGGAGACAAGTCGTTTAGTCTCAAAGTAGTCGGCGCCGACACACGAAAATGCCCAAAACAACTTTTTAGCCGTTTTTTTGTCTAACAATCCAGATTTGAAATTATTGAAAAGTTCATGAATATCCAACGCCGACGTCGATAAAGTACAATTTAAGTGTAACGCTTGAAATGTCTATCATCGGCTCCAAAATCACGATATTGCCTTATTATGCTCGGGCTAGTTTGTTCTTCGTTTCACGAATATCATGTTGTATGCGCTTTGGAAGCGTACCATGGCATATTCAAATCCTTGCTTACATCGCGCATAGGAAACATTCGCATATATATATATGTGTCATCTTAACAAACCCTACATAGTAGTTACCCTGGCCAGCTGTCAAATTCTTTTGCCACAATCGGTGCTCGTAACTTCACCTGTATGTTCCTTATGACATGGAACGAATCGTTTGAAAAGTCTGGCAGTGGGGGTACTACGACCCCCTGTTGTTGGCGGAGCTAGGTGTTATTGAGAGGGGCCAAGTACGTGCCCAAAAGACCGGGCATGCGGTAGTGATCCACGGCTTGAATATCGGAGTCGTATCCAATTCCGCACCAATAAGTTGCGGTTGACAGTTACGATAATTTATTGCCCACCTGGTCTGTGAGAGAATCTGCATGGCTGATTCTGAAGACCGTGGGGGGGCTAAATGTCAACTTCCTTGTTTCTTGTTGTTAACGCTGGTATAGCAAGAACACACGGCTATCTCAAAACCTATTGTTACTGCATCCTACTTGACTAGAAAATCGTAAACTTGCGTACAATCAAACCTCCATAGGCGATGCGAACAGATGCCTACTCGATCGAAATGTCTCCTGCTTTCTTCCAGACATCCCAAACAATGCGCAAAGGTAGGAGGCGCATATATACATGTATGCACGATATTGTTGGTGGTGTGCTGTGAGCGCTCCTCACATTTTTTTGGACGTAGACTTTGATATTTCCACTCTGAATCGCGCTGAGCATCACCTCTCGGTCCGAACCTCCCTCATCGCGCTCCCCAACCGCTACTGCGCCGGGGGCGGCCTCGGCTGTGATTGAGCCGTGCCCTGGCTACCGGCTGGCAAGGTGTGCCACACTCTGCTGTGAGCTCGACCAGTTGAGTGGTAAATACTCGACTAGGCGAGCTGCTACGTGGTTTATTACCTGGCGGTCAAAATTTTGGTCGACGGTGTAACTTTGGCCCGTCCAACTTCTCCAAAATTTAGAATAGTTTCAAGTGCTGGGAGATCCTTGACAGCTGCCCGTCAAGGAGCGAGAGCGCCGTCAATCGTCGTATATGCTGTGAGTTCGACCAGTCGTCGAACGAGTGGTAGAATCTCAGGTTGGAATCGGCGCACTCACCACGTAAAGCTGTGTAATCGTGAGGGGTGTAATTCTAAAAGTCTTGGGAACAATTTTTTTTGTTTTTTTAACTATTTGGGATCGAAACAATCCGTGCACCAAGCTGGGTAGAATTCTATTGCACACCCAGATTATTTCATGAAGGTTTATTAACTGTATACTCGTAGTGCACCAAGAGCCCTCTGGTCCACGTCGAAACCGGTTCGTGCTTCGTGCTCTCGATTTACGGTTCGCGCTCACGGCCTCCGGCGGCTCCTGCACAGGGCTGATTATATTTCTGCGCCTGATGGGTGGGAGTAGGGTGCCAAATGGGATCAGATCCGGGTGTGATCAGGGCCGGGTGGGAGCTGGGTGCCAAACAGGACCAAACCCGGGTGGAATCAGGTCCGGGTGGGAGCAGGGAGTAGGGTGCTCCCGTGGTCCCACCTGGACCTGATCCCACCCGGATCTGATCCCATTGACACCCTGCTCCCCCCCACAAGGTGCAGACATATAATCAGTCCTCCGCAGGAGCCCTCGGAGGTCGTGAGCGCGAAGCGCGAACCGTAAATCGAGAGCGCGAGCCGTCCTCCCACGTATCGGTCGTGGATCAGGGTTTTTGGTGCACTACGAGTACAAAGTAACACCTATATAAAAGAGCGTGGGTGTGCAATAAATTTCCACCCAGCGGGGTGCACGGATTTTGTTTTTTTTTAGATGTCGTGGACGGCTGTCCGTGAAAGGGCAGGTGTGCTGTCAGCCGAGATCAATGCTCGCTCGTGACGGTAAAAATATTATGCTCACGGTGCCAGCACCCAGATTAGACTTCTCCTTTGGCCGAAACGGGAGAGGCTGCATCCTCCACGGCGCCCGACAGTTCAAGGCGGCAAGAGTATGGGGACTATGGGCTGGGGTGGCCTGTCTCATGCTCCACCGCTGCTTGTGCGTTGAGGGTCGGGCGTTCAAGCAGCTAGTATCTAAATTCCGGTTCGGGCTACTTTACGTGTGAAAGCGAGAGTTCAGCGCAAAGATGCTGTTTATAGGCCAGGATATGGTCGCGAAACAAACGCGACGAGCCTCCTCGGCTGCTGTGCCCGCGGGGTGACCAGTCTACGTGAGGCAGAAAGGGCGGAGTTTTTCGGTGTCGACCGAATCGGACGGGGCTACGCCGCGGGACGAGCGGTAACATGGTGGAGGTAGAAACGGTGGCTACGAAAACTACTTTCTTTTCATAGCACTGGCCTGAAGCGATGGGAACGACAATCAGCAGTGGGATCCCATTAACAAGCAGTGTCATATACATCGTGGAGTTTCGGTTGCGCCGTGAGGGCGTTTAGTATTTTCATGTAACTGTCAAGAGAAAAAGAAGAAGTTATGAACGAGTACATGTATGCCTGTATTTACGCGTTACCCTCAACCTGCAACATGTGTCGTTGCTCACCCTCGAGGGTATGCTTATACCTTTTCTCCTCGTGCCTACTGCTTGCTGTAGAGACGGCCTCTGCCACGCTCGCGCAGTGCCCAGACTGAGCGCGACAAACATCTCAAACACGCCAGCTGCGAAAAAATATCAAATGTATAAATGGTCGACAGTGAGTTCCACGAATAGATAGAGTGCTCGATACTGGAATATGATCGCTACCAGGACGTATTTCTGAAAGCTTTCGGTGGACGGCCTACATTTGCCCCGTAAGAACTGCCTTTCTCCCGTCAAAACGTACTCAACATTAGTGTGGTTCAAGGCTACTGCTCGTACTGCGGCTGCTCCTACCGCTACTACGCCGCTGCTCTGCTGCTGCTGTTGCTATATATTTGCTACTACTACCGCTGCTGCGCTGTTCTACTGCTCGTGCTGCCTCTCTTGCTATGTCTGCGATATGTTTTTCATGCTGACCACCGTGAGCATGAGTATTATATGCAAGTCACCCCATCTCGCGGTGAGGTGTCTCCGCGCTTCGAAGCTGAAATACTGAAAAACGTACCGTCTCGTAATTGATATTTGAATATTATTTTTGGCATCTCAGCGGGGGTGTCGTGCCAGCGTAGTTTCCGTACGATACGTACCTGTAGTACGCTTTGCTGCCGCTCCTGCTTGCTGCTGCTGAGGTTCCTGCACCAACGGAATGGCCGGCGCTTTGTACTGTAGATTTGCTAAGCGACTGGTGCTGCTCAAGTGAGCCTAACTGCATACGGAGTATACAGAGAAGTACGAACGCCGAGCGTCTCGTACGTAGTACTTTGCAGTGCTGCTGGCTGCTGTACGATATATGTTAAAATAGTAGTTGTTGTTGTCGTGCCCGATGGCGATTGTTATTTTGTTCTTCGGTTTCCAGCGTTTTCTTTGCTTTTATTACTCAAATTAACTTTTATCATGCATCCCTTGGCAGTACTTTGTGGCACCAACAACCTTGGGTTACATACACGTACGTCTTCAACCAGTACAGGCATGCGAGGAGCTGCCGACGGGCGTCAGCTTGCAGCGGCGAAGCCCCCCTTGTATATATATATATGTATAAATGTAATACCAACACACCAAGGATGGCATTACGATGATCGCGAGAATATAGCCTGAAATCGAAATAAAAAAGTATGTCCGAAATCTGCGTACGATTTCGTCCAACAAATATGGACAAAGACCTCGGATATAATGGACAAGATGAGCGGGTTGTCGATGTTGCGTTCGCAACACACTTCTTTTACCTTCGGTTTTTCGCGCCTGACAAAAAGCAAGAAGGGTGGCCGCCGCTCCACGGCCCCGCTCCTCTCTGTGAGGCTTTCCATGGTTCTTGCCTTGCTACGCCGGTATTTTTGCGGTGATCTGAGTTGCCTGTTTTGGACGCTCAAATCTCAAGAACTACTGCGTGTCTTGCGAAGACTATAATGGAGCATCGCGAAAAAGGGTCTAGGGGTTCATACAATACCAAGTTTATAAAATTCCGAAGGCAGTTGGGGTTAAAAACCACTCCTCGTCAAAAACAAGTATGTTTGAAGAACTAATCATCATCCACCCCTGCGTCATGGTGAAACCTCAATCTTCAACCATGTATCGTATTGCTGGAAAGCTCAAGTCCCCGGCATTCAGCAGAGTCTAAATCACGGCTTGATAACGACCCTGTGTAGGTGCTACTCGTGCAAAATCGCACTTCTTTCCATCCCAAAAAAGACAACAGGAACTTACAGGAAAATAAATCGATCGCAAGAAAGTCCTTTTGTTTTTGCAGGTTGATTTTCTCGGTGCCGCCGTAAGAGGGCAATGCTGGAGGTGCTCGCAGCTTACACACCTTCTTTGTCACATTTGATGCTCGCGACAGTACTGGTATATCGTTCAGGACGTGTATGGACAGTCTGAACGACGGGGTATCCTTCCGCCCTCTGTTAGAGCGGACACCAATTCATTTTTTCACAGTGCGAAGTCGGTACCTAGAGGACCGGGCATGCGACAGTGATCATCGGCCCAAAAGGAAAATCCCCCTGTGCGCTAAAAATACATGGTGAAACCGAAACGTGTTTGGTGTTCAACCTGGTCTGTGAAAAAAGCTGCAAGGATGTTGACCCACACCCTGCGCGAATCAAATATATTCCCCCGACGTCAGCAACAAAGACGCTCGAGGTGCTATCCTCCGTATAAATTTGCTATCAAATGGAGAGCCCCAATGCATGCGAATGAAACGAATAGCGTTCATCACCATGAGAACGAATACCCTTTCGCAATGTGATCGCATGTCTCAATGATTGCAGTGGTGATCGCTCTTCACTCATTCCAAATAACGCGCGTACGCCGCACTTACATATATTTTGTCCAGACAAACGAAATGAAGTGTTGCCCCCCGCAGCGCTTACTAGCCTATCGTGTCAGAAATAGTGCTCGCGACCATACACGTACATTCTTCACGACATGCAGGGAGACCTTCGGGAAGTCTGAACATGGAGGTACCCTCGCTCTTTTATTGTCCGCCGGACACTAAGCGTTTCTTGAAAAGGATGAATCTAAAGCACGGGATATGCGGTAGTGATCGACTGCCCTGGAGAAAAAACAGTTGTGCGCCACAATGCCACGACCAAAACCCACACGCGGTTCGTGTGCACCTGGCCTGTGACACAAACTGCGAGTATGATTGTACGGACCGTCCCCAGACCGATTTGAAACCTCTCCGTTAGCAACACGTAACCCCGTGACTAGACTTTCGGCAACCATCTGCTGTCATACCGACGCCATCAATGCACGCTTTTCAAAACAAGTTGGCATATCGGTGTACCATATAAGTTATTTCCTTGATGTCAATAGATACCCACGTTCTTGAAGCGTATGATCCAGCCCTCCACTTATTTCCAACAACGCGCAAACGTAGTGCTTGTATATATATCGTCTACGAAGTACAAACGTACCCTCTCAGGAGTATTTCACCTCGCCGCTCACAACACAATATGTTCTCGCAGCCATGCTCGAGGATCTTGAAGAACATGCCTTGGAACATTTGCACAGTCTGAACATGGAGGTCTGTGTGTATAGTAAACACTTAGATCTTCTTGAGAAGGGCGAAGTCGGTGCCCAGGGGACCAGACACACGGTAGTCGTCAACGATGCCACGGAATGCCTCAAATCCTGTCATCACCTCTTGGCCGTCTTCATCCAGTACCGGGCGGGCAGTCTCACCCAATATTCCCGAAAGCGACTCGTGTTCTAGGGACAGGCCATCCAGCCCCACGTCCATCTGCCAGAACTCTAGGTCAGGCAAGACGCGACCATCCGAGTCAACGTCGCCGTCCCCTTGAGAGTTCGTACCGACGTTGAGGCGCACAGTTACCGATGATGTCACAATTTTGAAGACGGCATGGATAGACTGCAGATCGGAAAGGTCGTGCTGATCGATGTACTGCGCGCACCAGCTGGGGGCCGCCATGTCTTCAAAACGCAATATCCAGTCTTCAAAATGCTCCTCGATGAAAAGCTGGCGGATGCCTTGCAGCATTTCGTCGTACATGCGAGCCCAAATCTTGTGTCCGCCAAACTGGCGGCACTCCACGGGTAAATTTGACGCGGACACAGTGATGCCATTTACCACGTGTTCGTCCCTGGAAAAATGAAGGGGATCATGCACTTCCTCTCCATCTATGACAGCGCGTAGTCCGCCGTTTGAAAGACAGGGCGAGGCCCCGCCGAGACACCCGGTTGTGTCGACATCATAAGGGTTCTTCACCTCGACTACAAGAGAGTGCCCCTCCGATATAACGCTGAGGCCCGTGATCAACTGGCGATTGGGGAACTCTTGGGGCAGAGGAGCCGTCAAGCGGACGTTCACGTGGAGACTCACATCCTCATCCTTGATCAAGTTGTACCAGGCGCCGTCGACTCCAGACCAGTCAATATTCTGTCCGCGAAGGCCTTTCATGTGTGGGTCATCGCAAACGTCGGACCCATCCGGGCACACTGCATCGGTGGCGTTCACGTTGAGGCGAACGTAGTCTCAAAACAGTTAGCAGTCGATCTGTAGATTTCGATAGGCAACCGCGAACGCAAGTAGACAACCAGAAACCCACAGTAGCAGACAAGCGACACACTTAAAACGAATATGTATACTAATCGGGCCAAGCGTATTTAAAACTACAATGAACGCGTTTTATACACGCTTGAAAAGCGTATGGTAGCTTTAGGTAGTCGACCACCCGCTCCTGCTTGTTTGACGTACTCGGGTGCACGTTTAAAATACACGTTTCTACCCCGCCGGTATAGGGGTTTGCCTCGAGAATGATATCATATCTGCGAATAAATTACCGGTCCCCACGACAAACGCATGACAACAATCGTCACCACCAAGGATAAAACAAGGCCTGCCTTTGAATGTTAGGCGACCATGAAGTCTACCACCATGAGCATTCAGTGTCGATGGTAACTGCATGCAGTGGCACGTTGGGGTTTGCTAAGAGAGAGGGAGAAAAAGCACGTACGTGCAACGCCATTTAGACTTGCGCGTATTACCGAAGTTGTTGTATATGTTGCCGAAGTTGCAGTACATAGATATGTACGACGGACTTTGTACCAGGTAGATTCAAGGTGTCGGGCTTGCTTCCATGTTATCCTTCGGAGTGGTGGCTGTATTTGGCGAGTGAGAGCAATGTGATAAATGGATCACGCCTACTGAGGGATGGAAGGCTGCGAAACAATTCCCGGCAAACCTTTTAGCAGTAGCTTTTTGAACGCACCTGAATTGTCTCCGCTGATCCTTTTTCAATAAGTTTAGGTCAACACTGCCCACTACTCATATACATCGGTCGCATTTGCGTACGATGTCTATTAGGCAGCGGTTTGAGAGTTTCCATGATGGCACTGAACGGGTAACGTTGAAGCAAATCCGAAGGTTCTAACGCAACAAACTACGACACAGTCCACGGGTAAGCCAAACGCAACCGAAACGGGTACCCAGCACACTATCGTGGTTGGAGAGTGCTCTTGAAGATGTTTTGTTTAGAGCGGTGGTTAGGTGGGAGAGTGAGCTCCCCTCAGGGTAAACACACTTTGCACTTTGCGCCAAGGTTATGAAATCAATACAACGAAGAAGGCGCGATATATTACCACTGCCAACGAGGAATACGAATGCAAGGCGGGCAATGAGGTCGAGGTCGGCCGGTTGAAGTTCAGCGATGGACCAGCTTCATGCAGTGAGAGCCATTGTACAGGGTGGGTGACAGCGAGCGACCCTTTCCTACATTTGTTCTTCTTTTTAACGCAATAGACGTGCCTGATGCTCGCGCTAATGCTCAAACCTGGCTCCCGATGAAAGCTCCCCTATGTGAATATTTTTAACAGAGCTACAATCCCTGTTTGCTGTTTCAATTCCGCACAAAACTCTATTTATTGGTGAAGTACTGCGAATGGACACACAGGGTATATACCGTGTCATGTACGGGTAGAGGTCGACGATAAACCTGCATCACTCAAAACACTCAACTATTCATCTTCAACAGACGGTAGCATCTTCTCGGTGAACACGGAATATCCGTGGTAACTTCTTACCTGGCGGGGAACTTGTTTCTGGAGGTGGAGATGAAGACAAGTGGCACGGAGTCGGAGGGACGACAGGAAAATGCAAGCGGTTAATTCGCTATCATTTGAGGATGAAAGCGTGACTTGTGCTTCTCCCATGTATTGTCATTAGGGAGAACATATTGTATGCATCGTAGCATGACAGGGGCTGAGATCGTTCATCGGGGCGAAAGTGTTGCTTACCGACGGGGTTGCTTGATATGGCCCATTGCATTTTGGTTCGCACAATATTGCTCCAACGCTTGCGACAGGCCGGGGGCAAGCGCACGTGTGCTTACAATGATATCTTTTATAGAGCTACTGTAAGTGCATACCGTAGCTCCTTAGCTGAGTAGTTCCACGGGAAAACAGTTGCTGTGTCTACCTTGAGTGGACTATCAAATACCACGTTCGATGCGACTTCGCGGTACAGCTATAACGACAAGATTGTTTAGCGGAGTTGGAGTAACACAAAAAGCACGAGTCTTGCAGTGGTCCAAATTACATCCGAACGGTCGACTGTCGATGGCGAATCGTGTATTTCTGTGTGTACGGGTACAATTTATGGGGGCAGTAATGACTGACGCCGTCGGACAAATATTCTCTCACTGAGATCGTCAGTTTCGATCCCTTACATGGCCCTATTCCGGGTGGAGTGGTGCGTGTTGAACGTCGCGACGAGAAGTTAACGCGCGCAG
>JBBMHQ010064099.1:0-14229 GCA_037834295.1 Postelsia palmaeformis
GCGCATAGGCTTCAGCATTCCCACTGCTCGTCGATTTTCATCGAATTTTAGCTAACTCACGCTCTCGCGCTTTCCGCCAATCAAATTATTTTATGGAAGAAAAAAACCCTGAGCATGCACTCGGTGAGACTTTAACCCACGAAATTGATTGCAAGGACATCGCAAGAATATTTTGGCATATACAGTTACTTACAGTAAATATATCGCTTGTTCTACGGTAGTAGTAGTAGTAGTAGTAGTAGTAGTAGTAGTAGTAGTAGTAGTAGTAGTAGTAGCAGTGGTGGTGAAAGTAAGGCAGAGCGGCATCCTCACTCGCGCCAACCCAGACCGAACACTTTTTCGCGGGCGTACGGGTACTATCTGTAGCTACTCGTAGCTTCAGTGATACGGTCAAAGCGAACCAGACATCCTCCGCTCGCGGTTTGTTGACGAGAGAGACGCTAAATAAATACAGCTTCTAATTGATAGAGTATTAACAGCGAGCCGACAGAACCAGTTTTCATCTATTATTCCATTTCACTTCATTTTCTATCCTCATGCACGATCGAGTCACTGCACAGCGGTCTATGACTCAATCCGCCACACCCCCCACCCCCATTCAAACGCCGTTGTCAGCGAAACCATACATTCATCAATCACGTGGCAAATAAATAAGTCTCCGATTTATATACGCCTCACCAGGAAGCAGAATATCTCTTACTGGTATGTGAGTATGTATTATCTCATGTACTTTATCAATCCCACAACGATTCAACGCTTCATAGTGATACCGGTAGCGGACCCGTCACGGCCAAGACAAATAACAAATATCAAAACCTGTCAACATACCAGATCAAATGGCACGCGCCACATGCGTTAGTGCACTATGATTTGCACAACTTGATGTAGAGCTCTGCCCTACGGCTTCAGCAAAATCTCCATACCTGCTACCACTCCACACCCCACAACTATTCTAGTTCCAGGTGATAAAAAACATCCCTGGTAAAACTCTAGTCACTCCGCGAAGACAGACACACTGTTGAACACAGTGAAGCGTTGCCGTGAGATCTAACCAGGGAACATGACGCGCCGGCGAGCGCCTGCTTGCGTTATGGCTACGCTTTAAACGACGACGGCACAAACATATACGTTACTCAAACTCTCAAAACTAGCAGCAGACTCGACAGGCCTGTGCACGACAGACACATCGAACACAAAAAGAACAACAGCACGGTGCAAACGGTCGGTGAGCTCGCTTGGTGGGAACAGCTCTCGGTTAAACGGAATGGTACGTACCTCAACTAACCAGACGTAACCGATCCTACCATACTACCATAGACAAATGGTGATAAATGGTGGTGGTGCAGCGTGCACAGATAAGCAATGAGGCTACACGCGCAAAGCAAGAACATTTTCCACGGTATATATGAGTACCCACCCGACAGCGATCGCACTTATTAATAGTACTACTGGATAGTGGGCCATTCTGATTCTCGATACTTTTCATGGCGCCGACCAACAACACGCCGAGCGCATGGTGACAGCCTCTCCAGGAGGCTTCAGTAACGACAACATCGATTTGCTATGCAGCACGCTAGTCGTAAGGATTCGACGAGTCATGCTAAAAGGACTCGTTTTCAGGAAAACGAGCCAGTACAATAACAAGACCCTATTGAATCGTCAATAATATTTCAATGGAAACGCTAATCGAAAACTAAGTAATTCCTCTCACCCCCCTCCCCCCGTGGACCGAAGACTGCGCACATCTGCACTGCCACGATAAACGATGCAAGCATGTTTTGACAGGCTGCTCACATAACAAAAATAGCTAGTCTTGAAGCAAGGACCAGGGGTGAAAAATAGCCCCCTGTAAAGCAAAGTGGGCCGTACCCCACGAGTACTACCAACGGTGAAAACTTGCAGGAGATACAGATAGCACTCAGCATGTGGGGCTCAGATCTGAATCTGAATCCCCGGAGAAGCACGAGTCGGTTCTGACGCTAAACCTCAAGTACTCCTCTTGGGTATTGTCTCGGTATGTCGTGTCCGTGCACTGGTCAAACCTGGTCAGCGAAAGATAACAAAAACAACAAGAACAAGAAGAGAACAGACAGATGGACGGTCGGAACAACCAACTGGTGTCAGCTGAACGGTAAACGGTGAAGATGCCGAAACAAACTACAGGACGAGTATCAGTATGCAACTCCGTATCAGTACCTGCTGGGA
Source organism: Postelsia palmaeformis (assembly GCA_037834295.1). Taxonomy (NCBI): domain Eukaryota; class Phaeophyceae; order Laminariales; family Laminariaceae; genus Postelsia; species Postelsia palmaeformis. The sequence continues at coordinate 2,206 of JBBMHQ010064099.1, forward strand.
GGTGCTTGCCCACGCACTTATCCTAGACGTTGTTTGTACTCGAAGGAATTGTTTGTTAATGATTGCGAAAGCTTTTTACAGCTGCGACACCGAACGAAACAGAACATCAAATAAAAATCTTACAGCCTCTCTACTAATAGCACGCTCACGAAAGCTAAAGCTGCAGCTTCACCCCGTGAAGAATGTATGCTCGTAGGGACAGTTTCTTTCTACTATCGTCGTCCATCTTTCTACTATCGTCGTTGATTTGGGTAATGGAGTTGTGTCCTATTTTCCTGGCTTGTCACTGTCACGTGAAGAGCCGGGAGGGTGTTCGAATGTGACTGTCCAACGTTGAGGGTTACGTATCGTTTCGGTTTATGAAGGTATTATTGGCTCTATGCTCATAACAGATCATTCATCGACTTCGGGATAAAGAATACGTGCGGGATCACTTGCTGTCGAAAATCAAGAACTAGTGTGGTTCTGAGTTTGGACTTTGAAATATAAACGGCTCGATAACCACGTCCAAATCGAAGACACCCAGCCTACAAGCAGTCACGAGACTAGCGAACGAAAGCGCGGTTGAGTCTCTCCGTAGGGTCAAGTGCGTTGTACCGACGCTTGGGGCAGGCGTGTGTCGCATGTATGGTGTCTTACAATGGTCTTATGGGTCGGTATGTGAGATAATTATTGCATTTATTCTCTCGAGAACCACGGCACGAGAACGTACGAGTACGAAGCATGTATGTGTTGTGTTTCTTGTTATCTTCGTTCGTGCTTCATGAGGCATCATAGATATCCTCGATGCGCCATGAGTGTGGGCGTATATGGCATCCTCCTGTCTCCAAGCCTACGCTCCTCGCTGTTAAAATGGCTACCACTGCTGCTGTAGAGAAGGGGCTCTACGTCTAGACTCCTACGAGTGTCTTACTGTGCTACGTTTGCTGCTGTCCTGTTGTTTTGTTGAAGAAAATGATGAAATAATATCCCAAAAATGAACCAGAGGGCGCAGAGGCCGGGCGCGGAAGGAAAATTCACGTGCTCTATATGGCGCAAGAACTCGCGTCGTCTCTCGTGGCGTCCGCTTTAATAATCCCACCACAACCAAACGGGAGAGCTGGTGTATCTATGCTGTGTTGGAATTCAAACCTAGGTTGGAGTGGCGGCAAAATCAAACAAGAAGGTACAGCGCTGTGTGCAAGAACTATCTTCCATACCAGAATCACGACAAAGAGTTGGAGAAATTGTTCACAAGAACGGAAGAGTTTGTCTAGGTTTCAAAATATATATATATTACTCCCAACCGCAAATTTGCACTGCTCTGAGTGTTGAGCATATCTGCATCGCGTGCACCTCTCTTCAAGTTCAAATATATTCGACGGCATACCTTTTGGTCAGTTGTGTAAATAAATAACACATCGGCAGCAACCACAGCACGAATCGTACTTTAACACACAGCGCTGCGCTTCGGAATTAAAGTTATCTCATGATAGCTTCTTGACAGCAAGTAGAAGCCTAGACTATGAGGGCTTCCTTTCTCTTCGGGAAAATAAAAAGAGCTACCAGAGCACACGTAAAGCATAGACGTGCGTACGCAGCTCCACCCGCATCGCTGTCTACCCCTGTTGTTCCTGAAAAGAGACTTTAGACGTGAAACACTCAGTTCGGACGAGCAGGAAACAGCAACCAGGCCATGAATGCTGTACGAGTACGTGCGTGTCTACAGCAGTAGTGCCAACTACCACACGTAGCTTCAGCCCCCGGCATGTCCTTGCATCCATGTGCTGCGCGTGTGCAAGGCGCAGTCCTTGGTTGGCTGTATCATTGTTGCTGCGTGCCAGCTACCGGGTACCTCACAGCATACGGACAAACACAAGGGATACTCGTAGATACGCGTAGAGACAGGATACTGCTCTGTTGATACCAACCAGGTGATTGACGAGAGCAGAGATGAGATGCAATACATAAGGTGGTTGTGTGCCCAGAAGAGGGTCGTAACCATCCAGAGAGAGACAGCAGATGCTTCCGCCTGGTGTGGGCCACGCGTATATGCACCTATCGATATACCTATAGGCCCACACACGCCCTCGCCGGGTGAGGTATCTCACAGCATCAGCAAGCAAACACAGGAGGCAACTCGGCGCGTATGACTCTTTAGGCACTATGATACGAGTTTGAGGTTGTTTGCAGCACGTTTTACAACTATTATGGGAGCACACTTGAGCACACAGTGAATAACCGAAGAAGCGTGTCGACCTCGGAATTGCACATAGAAACACCCCAAGGTGTTAGGAATATATGCCGAGTGTCTCCGCCTAGCGTCGACCACGCGCGTATCCAGCTAGAGGCTCCCAAGCGCATTCGTTCGTAGTCACAGCAATGCGTTGTCGGGTTGAGGTGTTCGATTTGAAGCTCTCTGTCCAGTGGTCAACATTTGAAAGAGAGAACTAAAAATCAAATTATTCCTTGATTTCGACAAAAAGTGATCCCGCATTCATTCTTTATCCCGAGCGACAATGCTATTGGGTCAACTACACCAACGTATATAGGGAAAATCACTTGGAATCAGTGTGGACTTTATTCCCTAACTGGTAAACGGATCAAGCACTTGAGAGAGATTCCATTAGATAGCAATAATCATTGATCATCAATCATTGTCATTAATCATGAACCAGTGTTATTAACCATCAATCAGTAACGAGTCCAGTAGTGTTCCAAGCGTGACCAGGTGCTGAGTAAAGTTCAAAGACCACGTACTTAGAATCTCGAACTCGGGTATTAACGCCACTAGGTGTGACCGTTTGAAAACCATACGTGCGCATCAGGCCTTAAGGGAGTCCTGAATAATTTTAGTCCAAGCACCCGGCCGTTCTCACATGATCGTCGCTGCAGACGTAATGCGGTTGTTCGCGATGATCGTCAGATCGGCTTCCTTGAGCTTGATAGAGTCCAGGTAGGTGCCGCTGATGTAATTCCTCCTGTTCGGGTAGGTGCCAACATAAACATCAAATCAAAATCAAGGCGTTCTTGGCATAGATTACTGCGACACAACAAAGGACACACGGTAACTTATCGTGTACCGCCCGTGTGAAGGTGTATCGCCCAGTGTTTATTTTCCCTGGCCGCGCACAATGTACCGTGCCGTGACGCCACGCTGCCGTCCAACAACGACGGAACACCGCGTTAAACACAGAGCAACATTCTGTATCCGCATCAGTTAATTGAAACCGGGGCTATACGGAGGTTGTTGTCAGACCATAGCCATATCATCATATCATCGTACTCGGGCGTAAAATACGCACTGTCCAGAAGGTCTGGGAGTTGGACAAGATAACGTTGGGCAGCAGCGGGCTACGGCTAGGGTGTGGAGTGTGGTAAAATCAGTCTAATTCAAGGGGAAACACGGGTTTCGTCAAAGAGAAAACACCAGGTATAACATTAATGATACCAACACGTGCCTAGAAGGTATACATCCATTCGTATATTCAAAATCACGAGCCAGAAGAACTTAGACACGAGAACAGGCCTCGTTAGCTCAACTGCTCAAGATAGGCTTGGCTTGCCATCCGTCAACACCAACGCCAGCCCGGAACGAGCGAACAAACGACTATCGCGCTTGTTAGACCGTCGATGCAACGTCTGAAAACTCGGCGATAGATACGTTGTCCGCGGTAGTTGTCCAACAGCCAGAAACACTACTTGGATTCTGTCGACTCCAGTCAGTCCCTACTGTAGACGCCTAGAGCCTTGCAAAGAAGCCCCCGTGCGTGTACTGCGGATAGTAACAGTGGAAAGCAACGACTGCAGAGCGGCAAGTAACGCAGTGTTGCGTCCTCACCAGAAGACGTTGCCGATGGGGGATCCCGTGGTGTCTGGGACGTCCGGCAAGTCAGACCCCAGATCTGGCAGCAGGACGTTGTCGCACACGTTACGCCGCGTGAGCATTGGACGTTCATTTTCGAAGCTGAAAAGAAAGATGCATGGACCTGGACATTTCGCTTGAAGTTGTGGGCTCCGAGATGAGCGCGACAATTTTACTCTGACAGCCTCACTGACAATATCGCATCGGCGCGCGCGGATGGTAGCTATTCCGAAAAACATAAGGGCCTTGTTTTTCAGACGGATATTCGGCCACGCCATCCAACGCTGCTTTCTCTCTACCTCTCCGTGTCTCCCTCTTTCTGTGCCCGCTGAATTGATTGGTGCTGGAAGCCACCTCGTCATAGAGACTGCGAAGCGTGCTATTTTTATACGCCCTACTCACCGTACGTACAGTGCGATGTAGTACATACCATGTATAGCATACTGGTATTATAGTATATTATATCGTCCGTGGCGTAGGTGAGGCATCACCGGTAAAATACATACATGATATCACAGCATCTGCCCACTGTCAGAGGAAACGAGGGTATTCGTCTTCTTGTCCTCGCCCTTCATCGCTCCATCTTCGGGGTTGCCAACTGCCAATTGCCTATATATAGCCGATAGCCTGTTCTCAGTTTGGTTTTTATTTTCACCAACGAAGGCATTCACGAAGAAGGTCGTGCTGCCAAGCGTCGCAGACAGGCGAATGTTGAGGACCTTTCAACAACACACGATTCGGCGATTTTACTCGACAGCATAGAGAACAAAATGTTGAACATTACTGTACCCCGAACGAAGGCATATGAGTCTGGGGCGAAAATGCAGGGACCAAGATGGACCATGTTCAGGTACATGCATACATAGCGTAGTTCAATTGCCACAGATCGTTCGGAATACGTCACCACGCGCAATTCGACCTCCCACACACAGCAGCAAGCGACTCACATGTGAATATGTTGTACCTAAAAGAACGGTTGATAACGTTGTTGTTTATCTGAAGGCCGTGCCGCATGTAATGATGCGGAGCGAGGGTCGTGGTGTCGTGGAACAAGAATCGCACAAATGTGAGGGGGAGGAAGGGGCGGACGTCACGCGTGGGTGCTGCATGTGAGGAACAGCATGACCCGAAAATATCTACGTTAAACGAAGCGGATCTACGAGTACATCAGCGGTGCAGTACCGTGGAACCACAATGGCAGCGTATGGTGTGATTGAGTTCAAGTGGAAATAATAAACTCCATGTGGAGCGAGGCGAAACCAAGAGTACATCAACTAATGACACCACGATACCACAATTGCAGCGTTTGGTGTGGCTTAGAGTAACTTTAAGTACAGTAATAAAGCACTTATTGTATGGTAAACTCGTGTATCAAACAGTAAGAAGGTACGGAAAGCCGTCGTCACTATTCCTACTGCCTGCGCTCACCCAATTATACCCGGCACCGACGGAGAATCGAATCCCATAACGGTTGTCCTTGAACACGTTGTCGTGCACGTCCATATAAAAGGATTCGAGAACCGCCAGGCCGGCATCGCCGTTATTGTGCACGTGGTTGCCCGTGACGATGGCGAAGTCAGAGCTGCGGTGCAGGAAAAGACCCGTGTTCACGCCGAAAGAGACGTGGTTGTTGCGTATCGTCACGTGGTCGCACCGCTTCGACGCGATGATCCCGTGGTTGCCTGCCAGAGTGCGAAATGAGTTGAGATGGGTTAGGGCTACGGTCAGTCGACGTGGAGATCCAGCAATTGCCCGCAAGATCGTGAAACAGGTTGAAATGGCTTGAGGTTGCGACGAGTGAATTCGGAAACTTTGAGGTAGGCATGCTGACAGGGAGGTGCCATGCTGGGTAGGATGGTGTCGCGTACCAGGTATATACTATGCTACGAGCGGATGGTGCATCTCCTTCCACTGCACTCCTGAGTCAGGAAAAATCCCGTACCCCAGCATGGCTCTATTGTTATAATTTTGGTAGACTATGATCACTATTGGTACGATAGGCTGTTCCGTGTGGCCGAGGCTGTACTTTAATCAAGTCACTTTATATCGTCACATCTATCAACATATTGTTCGCTTCAGGGCACGCCTCAAGTTCTAGTACTATTAGGTACGAGTATTCACACACAGTAGAATGCGTTCGCGGCTGTTCCGCTGCTCACCGTTTCCCCAGACATCGTTCCCAACGATCGTTAGGTAATCGCTGTCGTCGTGGGGGTCAAAGCCGTACTCTACGTTATCTGCCCGGGTATAGAACGCACAGCGAAAAAACAGCAAGCAAGCCTCAGATGGTGATGTTAATGTCGTACAATTGATGCGGCGCTGATAACATGCTGGAACCCTGCCACATGAGCACGGTTCAGCATTTCAGTAATGGCGCACTGAGTGTCAGGAAGGATGCCCAACACCCGATAGTTGACGAGTCTTCAGCAGTAAGTAACGACACGGCGACAGTATGACTAGTTGATTTTCATCTAGACATACAGGTGACAGTAACACTGCTATAATATGTGTTGTCGCTATCTTGGCTGAAGCATCGCCCCGGGAATACGCCGCACCATAAATACTGGTCGCGGTGAACCCCGCATGACAAAACCACAGGTGTAGAAACATAAAAGGCCCAAGCGCCTGCCACAATAAGCCAAAAGCAACATTCCACATAGTAAGTCGTAGACAGTATACCACCCATATGCAAAGTAGTGGATAGCATATCACCAAGAATCATGGTGCACGCTGGCTATATATGGCATGTCTTGGCAACGCTTAATCATATTTCATCATGCTGTGAACTGATCACAGGACACACGCGGCTTTGTTGCGTGACAACGATACCACAAACAAATTATGGTGTATGGGGCGTTCCCTTGAAAATCTTTCCTCACGACCACCGACCCAACCGAGTTGTTTCGTTCAAAAGCGATATACCCCTGTTGAATCACGCCTCTAGATGTATGCGAGTGCATGTACTGTAAGTGTTGCACCCAAACAGTATTGACTGTGATATCAGCACACAGTGTCATCCAAGAGTGTGACTCGTGGCGCTACAGTTGCATCTGTCTCTTATGGTGTCGAGTCTGGCCACAACCAGCCATGTATAATATGCACATCACGCGCTCTGACCGGACGTTGGGTTGAATGCAGGCTTCACTGTTAGCCACTACTGATATATTATTGAGTGTTGAGTACTGACTGAATTCCAAGCGAAGATACCCCAGCAACTGTTGAGCAGCGGCAGTACACGGGTAGTCCCAGTTGGATATGAAATGGTGCAGTTCGCGTGCCTGCACACCACGTAGTAAGCGAACGACAGCTCGATGTTTACCGTGCATCATTTTAGCTTACCGTGCATCATTGTAGCTTGCCATGCATCATTGTAGCTTACCGTGCATCTTATTGTAGCTCCAATTCCCCCCTTGGTGGCCGTAGCTGTAGTGTCCAAAGTCTGGAAATCGAAACAGAGGAGTACAGGGGGTCAGCCTGGTCAGCCTAGCGTCGCCATCTGGGAAGGGTGTGGCTAGGCGGAGCTGTATCAACACACTCCAGTCGGGTATTTCCATGTTACCAACTACATTTCGAGAATAAAATAATACTTCATTTACTGTACGTGCTATCATAAATACTGGCTGTATGGAGCACTGATTTCAAGAGACAGCGCATGCACTCAAACTCATCGGCCGAAAAGGTAAACAAATAATACTGGAACCATACAGGAACCATACTGGAAGGCGTTTCCGTGGTAGAGCTCAAACGTTTCATTCGCACGGGCCAGTACATCGTACAACGTGTCACAGCTGTGACGCGATGCCCGTGCGTACCCGTAGACTAGTGGTGCAGTACTGCTGTGTATGCATTCCTAGACTAGGCCGTACCAGGTACCAGGTACGTGTTACCGGTATATACCCCTCCCTCTACAATAATGCCCGAACTCATTTTTGTGGCTGGCGCCAGCTTCGACTGTATCACACGCCGATAGTCTCGAGCGCAAAATAGTGGTCGTATTAGGAGCTGCAGGGCAACACCATGCCTGTCAGGGATGGAATATACTGCACATCGCCATGTAGGTACACTCACAGTTGTGGTGAATGTTGGAGTTGATCATGTCGCCATATACATTGACTTCCGCAAAGACCTCTTCATTGGACTTGTCAATGCAGAAACCACGAACCTGTTCAACCAGATGGCGCAGTCAATAAAAACGACGAAAGGGGTCACAAGTACGGCAGCATAAATATATCAAGGAGTGATAAGATTTCATCAAAATATAGAAATTCGTCAGCTACCGGTTGCATTGACCGGGTGCTTGATATTCAGCTCTGCAAGCTTCGCCATACGTCGGGCGTGTGTGCTATATTACATTCAAACGAAAAGGTATTTGTGAATTATTGTGTGAAGAGTAACAACAATGTAGCGCCGGTTAAGTGCGCTCTGGAGTTACTGCCGTGCTGTTCAAACAAAGAGACAGAAGAAGCGATCAAGAATACAAATCTGCCCCATCGCAACCCACGATTCGGTCTATCTGAGTATCGCCGTGCGGCCAAAGTGAAGTACGGCTGTTCCTTGATCCTATTAGAACTGCAGTCCCGTTATGGGGACAATCCACTCAAAGTCTAAGTAGTTTGTCCCCATAACGGGACTGCAGTCCTAAAAGGGTTCACGTCAGCGACGATGTTTTGCCTTAGTTGCGTCTCGGAACATGGCGCATGCATGACGCGTGCTTTGGGACTACACAGCAAGCAACGCGTCTCTAATCACAGTCCAATCAAGAATAAAAAGCGCTTGCTGACAACAAAAGGCAGCTAAGCTCTGCACAAGGGCTTGGGGGCGGGCAAAACACCCCTGCAACGCAAGAGTTACCGTTGACTGCGCAGTCATTTCATGCTCGAGAACTTCAGTTGGATGAGGAGGTGGCATTCTTCCGAAATTGTCCAGATAGACTGGGACTTCACTTACAGTACGCCCGTGCAGTCTCACAAAGCGTAGGGACGTAACAATGACGCTTACCTTCCAGACAAGGCCGTAGCTCTCAGATTCATGGTAGCCCAGGTATCCGACCTCGGAATCGATCACGTCCATGCGCGTTTCGCCCCTGTCTTCCTGGAGTAGGCAATGGCGAGTCACACATGACACGCAATGCCGGTACCATATTTGTATCAATAGCACAGATTTACGGACGGTACGAGTGGCACATGCGGCCAGCAGGTAAACAAACCGGTGTTCATAGTGCAATACTATTAATAGTACGAGTGACCCTTTTTATTAATAGTGGTACAGATGTAAAGCTGCACAACCAGCAGTAATTATGGTGGCCATTGATCAAGCCCCCTTAGAGGATCAGGCTCCAGGACAACGGCCTACGAAATAACAGCAGGGAGAACTTAAGCGTTCATCCACCAATGTACTCCTGTAGTACTTGCAAATTGGAGTACCAATAGACCTATTAGAGGGACCTATCTATGTGTTGATATTGCAATACCGCATCTACCAATGTTTTCGTGGTGTATGGAGCTCCGAACCTTGGCTGTCCCGTTGCACTTCTGAGATGTGTCGTAGATGAGTTCACTGACAGCCGATATATACGAACGGCCGTCTTCGTGATTGGTATCCACCGCTCCCTTGGCCTCGTCCCAGGATACTACCTGTGCACAGGGATGCAAAGGGGCGCATTTCATTTTATATTTAGCACACGCGGACTCCATGATGAGTAGACAAAAATACTCCCAACGCAAGAAGTGCTGTATTCTGACTATTGTAGTTGCTGCTGTTGTTGCTCTCATCATGTCGCCGCCAAGATTCAGTCTGTGGTCACACGACGGGCTACAACAACTCTGGAGTGGGAGAATACCTCAGGAACAAATGAAACAAGAAAAGTACAAAGGCCATACTCGTACTCGTATACGTACCAGGCATAATAACTGGCAACTGAACAAAATCGTACAGCTCAAACGAGGAAATCAAGTATCAGCGTACGCGCGTACCAGGTACTGAGTATGAATACTCACGCGCGTACGAAAGAAGCAAAAACGCTCAACAGGAAAAAAGAAGAAAGGAACAAGACCAAAACAGTGAAAAGGAAAAACGGATGGAAGGTAGCACTGGAGGCATACAGAAACGCGAGGAAGTCCTGCACCTTATTGGCCACGTCAAAATCAACTGCAGCCTTGAAAATAAAATAGGCACGGAGTAAACAAATCGTGACAGGCGCCTCAACAGAGAGGAATAGAAAACCCACCGTTTACATGGATTTCATTATCAACGACGGAACAAATGCAGAGCGTGATCACGCTAGAACAAGACAATAATAGCAACTGATATACCTGATGGTAGATTACACAATTATGTTATTATGCAGCGACGCACCTGTGCTTGCAAAAACCTGTCAGCGAACAAAGGCGACCAGGCCCCACCCCCACGCGTTAAGCAACAAAGGGGGGCCCACTATTTTGCCGCACTATACTGGTACCATAATGTATTGCCTCAATGCGCGATGGCTCGTCTAGCAATGCTAGATATCGACCGCAAACTTTCATAATCTAAAACAGTGCTCTGTCTCATGATATATCCTATATCAAAATACGAAAGGTGGCGATATCACAACAGTAGACCAGTACAATACCTTGGTTCCCAACAAAGATAAGCTCCCTCCATGCGCCCTTAAATTCAGGATCGTATTTTCGTCGCTCAAAAGCCGGAGCTCGTCGCAGTCGCCGCCCCTTGCAGTGCCGTGCAGCTGTTCAGAACATACCAAAACCACGATCGCAGATCAATATGAGCGAGGATACTCCTTGAAACCGTGAACGCATCACGCCATGCGATGCATGCCAGAGCAGTACGGCTAGTGCGCAGCGCAGTTACCGCCGTACTGATCCTGCTCATGGCTTGGGGAAGTACCAGAGTAATAAGCAGAACAGCACTTGCGTACAATACCGTCGTTAGCCAAAGCATGCCGAACCATACCTTGCAATTTTATTTCTCATTTTTATTTTCATCCTCCGGCAATGGTACACAACGTTGTCTCCAATATCCAGGTTGGTGCAAAACTGCCAGAATGACACAACAAGCCGGCGTGAGGCAGGCAGCCATACATTTTTACCCGACAGACCGTTCAGGAACGGTACTCTGAGCGGAACGATCACTCGGCGACATGCGCTGGAAGCATACTGAAGGCGTAACACAAGTGGCCTCACCACGCCATGCTTGTTCCACGAAGTTCTTTTCTATGGCATCAAAGCGGTTACGGAAATAGATTGGCAGCCTAATTTGTGTACACGATAAGACATAATGTCCGCTTCCGCAATCGGTTTTTACCTGGAGCGTGACGCCATCTAAAACATAGAGTTCTTCGGTCAGCAGCCAAACGCCTGTAGGAGTAGTGACGCCTGCATCACATGGCCATGGTACCATCGATCATGGTATCGTGCAGAGCAGGCCCGGCACATCAAAATATAGTACGACAGCAGGTCGATGATAATTACAGAAGCGATGGGGTTAGAGTTAGATGTAGAAACAGCGATAGCAGTGTCAGCGACAGAACATGAGGTGGGGTGATACCAGTGCCCTACAGTAGGGCAACCGTGAACACCCGACAGTGTCCTTGCCAATCGATATGCCGCCCTGGGCTGGAGTTGGTGCGTGTTGCTTGCTCAATTTTCTGCACTGACAGTCGGCATGAGAAAGACAAATCGCAAGGAAACCTCCAAGAGGGCAGGGTTTGACAAGCTGCACGTTCGATGTGCGTTAGGATAGCACTAAGGCAAAACAAATGCAAGACTGAGTATGACGTATCGTGATGGGTGTGCTGGGGATAGATAACACCTGTTTAATGAACGACTCAACCGGAATGTCATGATGAGTGACTGACTAGCATGGTAAAGGGCTGACTAGATGACATGATGACACGCACGCATCGCCCTCTCCCGCACTCACGTGAGTTATTGACGGGGTCAATAGGGTACAAGGGCCTTTTGCCGCTCTCCCATATTTGGGTTAGGGTGAAGCAGCCTCCGCGTGTGCCGTTTCTTTCGATGTAGATTCGCCTGCACACAAAGCAAATAAATCAAAGAAACGAAACAAAGGCGACAGCGAACACAGTTAGGCCTGGGACTGGAGGTTTTTTAGACGTAGAATTTGGGGAAAAAATGTCCCATGTCGTTCTCTGGGGGAAAAAATCTTTAGAAAATCAACCA
>JBBMHQ010064110.1:0-14229 GCA_037834295.1 Postelsia palmaeformis
GTACTACTTGGTTGTGTCGACATACACAAAGCAAAAAAAAAATGGGACAAAAAAGTGTCACAAAAAAAAGGGAGGTTATGGTGATGCCGGGAATCGAACTCATGGTATGTATTTCATTGTAGTTCTTTCAGTAGTTTCCTCCAAAACCGAAAGTGGCTTATATATTTTGTCAGACTGGTACATGTGTCGCTATATTATATGTGTCCGGTACGGTCGCATTCTACTTGCTTTGCCCATGAACTTGCGTTTTTCTTTCGATGCTTCTGGTCCTTCCCTGCTTCACAGTCTGTGACCACAGAGTGATCGTTTCTCTTCGATGAGGATGAGGAACAAGGACGCTACTGTTGTACCACTGCTGTGGGTTCTTGCTGAAGAGCTCTTTTAGAACCACAGCAGTCCCGTAGTGGGGAGAAACTACTTGGAATTTGACTTTTTTTTCTCCAGAATGGGACCTGACTGCGGTCTCAAGAGGGTTAAGCCTGACATAACAGAGAGTAAGATTTAAAGTGAGTGCAACACTTATACACACGCGCATCATGTAGACGCACGTAAAAAAGGCAAATAAATCGTGGAAATTTCACCAGACTTGAAAAAATAGTTGAAGTAAAACAAACCAGAGGGGTGGGGTTTTTCTGTATACTGGTATAAATACTTGTACGTACGTACATTCGTCCGAATTCCATCGAAATACCCAGGCAACGTATCATACAAGCGTACATATCATACTTATTATTTTCATTATTGTGCTCGCCCTTCGAATATATAGCGCAGATGCCGTTCAAATATTTATACGGAATATCCTTCCAAAGATCAGCAGTATCCCTGTTACGTTTCTCCGTCATCTGTTTCCCAGTTTCCATTCCCCACACCACTTCATTTCAGCTACCGGTGCAGTGTATCCTATTCCTCATCAACGTTCCATTCCCAGGTATTTGGCCGCGCTCCTCCGGCTTCTTCCTCCCTCCTCCTAGCGGCCTGGTTGTCCCTCAGTACCTGGTACTAGTTTATACCGATGCATTCGTCGCGAAATCGTGACCTGGGTGGTCACCGGAATGATCTCCAGAAGGCGTTCTTTGCAGACGTTCTTTCGTGCCAGGGACGATCCATCCGTCCCTCCGACAGTACTTGCCGCTACCTGATCAATCAGATCGCAGCCTTCTTTTCCGAGGCGTCCAAAGCTTTCCACCGCGAGGGTGGCGAGTTTGTAGCTGCACTCGTCGTAGGACATCTGTCCCGGACAAGCGTTGTGACTGCGCCTGGGCGCCTCAAAAGTGGAGGCAGTTGATCCGTCTCGGTCAGCGCTGCTTGCCCGCATGTGGATCCCCGCTTGTGGGTTCACGAAAGTGACGTCGAGCTTTATTACGATAATCTTATGATGTAGCATCTAGGAGTCTTCCCGCCTAGATGACGGTGTCCATGCAAATAGCCCTATTTGCCTGGAAGGGGGTTTTGCTTTCTAGATGGTGACGGATGGACACCCTCTTCAAGGTGCGGGAGATCACGTGCACCGGAGGCTGGTGCTGGTTTACGTGCGTGCCCAATCGATGACATAATCGTGCATGCCGCGTATTAGCCCCCGCTGCACTGCAGCAGGGGCACCTTGCCGCCAGGAACTCCTCAATCTCCAGAAACCACCGTCCCGCAGCCACGAAGTCTGACTGTGGGATGACTCTGGTCGAATCGATAGGTCTCGCCCTTAGGAATGCAATAGCCCCCGGTCCCGATTGACTCCTTGGCCGGGCCTTGGACAAACACTTCGCCTCTTTTTCTTTTCGAGGTTCGCCCGTGTCTCGCTGGGTCGTCGTCTTGACGGGGATCTGGTCAAGTGAAGCAACGTATTCCTCATATCGGACTCGGTTTACCAGCTTGCCCAGTCTTTGCTGAGCTTTGCTGGAGCTGATAGATTCAGCATCGCGTGCCGGCAACACTTCCACAGCCGACCGCCCTGAGGCCTTTTGCTCTCCTCCTCGATATCTCGCCAGCTTTCCGGCGCGATGTTCGCCATGGCTTCCTCTGAAACCCCATGCACATCGCGGACGTCCCTGATGCTGTTCTATTTGTGCCGGATGAGGTCTGAATCGGGAAGTTTCCTCCGAACTTTGTCATCATAGAGTCGGACAGGCCAGCAAGCACCTCCGACACCGTCGCCATCAAGCTTCCGACGGACGCTGACATCCGCCGGGCTTCAGCCGACGCCAGTCCGAACCCTCCCGCCCCCGTGGTCAGTCTTACATGCGTCTGTTGGTAGGGCTGCAAGACCAACTGATTTGTTGGGCACCCGTTCTCAAAGAACGACGTGTATTCTGCTATCCCCAGGAGATCAAGCAATTTCCCCAGGATTGCCGTTTGCCTTTGGGCATGCGGGAAGGGACAGTGCCGCGTCCATAACTCTTTTTATGTACGTGATCCGTGGCACCATAGAGCCGGTGGCGACTGGGTTGACTGCGCGCTTGTCTGACATGCGCGGTAGCATCTGCGCGATATGGTTCGCTCCACCGTTTTGGACTACTACTATTAATAGTATCTCCACCCGTTGTGCTTTCCATCGCGTATCGTCAGTGCCAACGGGAACCTCTAGACTCCACCCCGTTCCGCGATGCGGACGCCAGTATCTTCAAGAAGGGCAATGTGTTCTGGGGTAGGTAGGTGCCTCTTCATGGGCATGGCAACCGATTTGCTCGTGTTGGGGGCAAGGCAACCGTTGTGTATCACAGCCTGATTGGCCTCAAAAATGAGGTCGGTGTCTCCGACTGGCTGTTTGGTCGATGCTCTTCCAGGGCGTGGATGAGGAGGCCAAGCACGTGGGTGACAAGCTTGGCGTGAGCAGTAAGCAACCTTGACTGCACTTTGATAACAGTGACGAAGTGTTGTTGAAGGTCCACAAAGGGAACATCGTCGAGTGGTCCTGCGATCCCCAACGAAATTTGGTACAAGGTATTAAGGAGTCCATCCCGGCGCCCATCCTCGCGGTCATCAAGTCTCCCTCCGAGTCCTACTGCCGTAACGCGCAGTCCGGGGTCTGCCTGAAGTGCCGCTTCTAGCAATTGTCGCCTTCCATGACGAGCTATGCATCCCCCAGCGCCGCAGAGCAGCGGCGCCTGCACCCCGTCTCGCCTGATTGTATTCACCACGCACCGATGCACTACATGTTGGCGTCCACAGGGTAATTCCACCACTCGGTGTCCCTGAGTAGTTGTTTCGCTACAGCCCCCGTAGGTCGTACCGCTTTGGTCGCCTTCGATCAAAGCGCGAAGTTGCGATACGCTCCCTCGTGCAGGACCTCCTCCTGCTTCGTCCACTTCTTCCTCGCCAGGGGCCGGGGGCAGCACGCCGCTCTCAAGTCGAGAGATTTCCCCCCGGCTCGTGGCGGCCCCGCTTCCACCTATCGCCGCTCGTAATCCCCTTCCAGATCCGCACGGTCGACCTTACCTACCTCTTGCGCTCCCCCCACCCCCTACTGCGCCGGCGGGCGTAGGCGCAGTTGCTTCAGTCGTTGCCGGAGTAAAACTGGGCTGTGCCAGAGGGAGGGGGCGAGCGTCCCGGTGCCGTGGCTTCCCCGTCTCTTGCGGTGTGAGGGGTGCCCGGGGCTACCGAAGCAGCATGTCCTGGCTCCGCCTGCCCTCTTACCCCCGGTTCGCCTTCTGACGACGGATCTTCACCTTCCGGTGGTGTCACTCCCGCTGCTCAACGGTTGCTCTCCCGCGCCAGATCCGTCCCTTTTGTTGTGGCTCCCTCCGTCGTTGAAGTGGGGTTGGATTGTCCTTGGAAAGGGGGAAAGCATCCGGGTGCCGTGGTATCCTTATCTCCGGCAGTGAGGAAGTTTTCCGCGGTAATATAACCAGTATCGCCTGGCTCTGCCTGCCCCCTTACCCGCGGGTCGCCTTCAGACGCCAAAGCCTCTCCTACTGGTAGCGTCACCTCCACTACTAACGGGCCACTCTCCAGTGCCGGGTCCGTTCCCTCCGCTGTTGCCCCCGCCGTCGTTGGAGGAGGAGGCAGCGCGCTCCCTGGCTCAAATATGTTCATGGACCCTGGGGTTCTCGCCGCCGTCAGAAAAGGGGGCAGCACCTCCCCTGCTTTCAGCGCATTGCGGGCCCCCAGAGTCCACCTCGCCATCCGGTTTTCCTATGTAGAGTCGAAGCCCGCCAGAAACTCTTGGACATGGGGTAAGATGTAGATCCTCCGATTCTGGAGCCGGAGCACAATGTCCTGCGGTCGCCATACGCGGCGGAAACCTTATGTTAGTGGTCTGCTGCCGCTCGCCATTCCCTCGGTCGGGGGAAGTTGAGGCAGACTCCCTGGGATAGGCCGAGAGCATCGCTTAACAAGGTGCACAACAAAATGAAGAGGTTGGGCTGCCCCCATGGGTCCTCACGAGGTATCGTGGGCACAAGTCGTGATGTTACTGGCCGGCTCCAGCCGGGGGCCGCCTTTCTCCAAGAGGTCTGCAAACTGCAGGGCTTCTGCTACGGCAGACCATGTCCCCCCCGACTGTGGCCTTGGATTGTCCTCAGCCAGCTCCGCTGGATTAAGCAATCGGTTTCTCGCCGGCCATTCAGAGCGAAACAAAGCGCATGGCTGGTGATCTGCGTGCCTACTCGCGAAGCGTTCTGCACGATTCAGCATGCAGCGGGCATGTATTTGCTCTCCGTGGGGGCACGGAATGGACACCCATAAAAAGTCTACCGCCGAACTTCCATCAGATGCCACGAGAGCCCGCCCGCAGCACGTGCAGGGAGAGGCACGCTTGTTCCCCACATTCTAAAGCCTTTCTACTGCAGTGCTAGGGCCACCTCCCTGTTCAGTCGGTCCCATATGTAACTGGTCACTCTCTGGCGCCCTGTCCGTTCTCTCTGACGTGATTGCCACCGCCGTCAAAAAAAGGAGGAAACGCGTCACCCGTTTCCAACGCGCGTTGGATCCCGAGGGTCCACTTCGCTAGGGGCTCTTCACATTCGGCGTCGAGGCCTATCAGATACTCTTGGACATGAGGTCCGATGTAAATTCTTTGATATGGAAGTCGGAGCAGGACATACTGCAGTTGGACGATATATTCAGCGAACAGCGTACGGTGATGGCCGGCCACCACTCCCCATCCCCTCGGTCGGGGGAAATCGAGGTATGCCCCTCAAGGCATGTCCAGCGCATCGTAAACCACGGAGCACAGCAAGCACGAGGAGGTCGGGCTCCCACCATGGGCACGTAACATGAGCTCAAACGTTCCGAAAGCGCCAATTGTGACGTAGCTGGCTGTCTCCGGTCTGGGGTTGCCCCGCTGAACGCGGGTGGCGCACTGCAGGGCGCCCCTCACCGCTACCTACCTTCCACCGTGCTCATTCGTGGGCAGCGCTCTGGCCAGCTCTGCCAGCGTGGGGACGTCGGCTTCCTCTCGGTCGCGCCGAGCAGCACGCAACGCAGGGCCTAGGGTCTGCATGCCCTCTCGCGAGACGTTCCGAGGTGTCCAGCATGCAGCGAGCGTGCACAAGGCCTCCGTGGGTGGGCGCATGGAACGGATACGCGAACAGGGTTGTCTTCTGACTCCCCTACAGAGCCATCAAGAAGCCAAGTGCAATATGTGCACCATAAATCGTCGGACTCCTCTTATCCCCCTTCCACGCCCTGATTCTCTTCAAACTGGCTCCCGGCCTCCTTGGCATCCGACGCCAGTGATCTCCACAGTGTTTCCAACTGTCTTAGTTGGTGCGCACCCTCTACGGTAGTGCTATCGTACCTCAGGTGGAGCATGGGTACTATTGCCGTTAGTCGGAATATTCTACGAAGTGGCACTCCTTTTCCTGCTGGGGCAGCCACTCCAAACCGATTGTCTCCCCTGCCGTCGGCCTCCTCCACACTTTCCGTGGCACATCTCCTGTAAACGAGCCAGCGATCGAACGGAAACAGCTGGTCATCCTCCTTGTGCCTGTTGCAGGCCCCACACGGCGCTTGCGCTTGCGGCTGGGGAGTCGTGCCACGCCATTTTCCTTGTATGTCCCCCTCGCCTCCCTTTGTGGCGCTCCTTAATAAACTCACTGTTTCTGGGGTAGTTTTGACCCTTCCCATGAGGAAGAGCTTGGCAGCGGTGACCCTGTCTCTGGTGGCGCGTTCTTCCGCCGTGTCCACCGGCCTGCCGCGGGCTCAAATCTGTCGAAGGAGGGGGTGTAGATCCACCTCTTGTTGCTCCTCGGGCTGGGCTGGCTTTCGGCACGAACTACTTCCTTCCGGCATCCGCGTGGACGTCGGCCGTCACGGCCTTGGTTGCGCCGACTGTGTTGTCTTGATCGCTGCCTGCGATGGTGTTTCGACCGCAAGGACCATACCCACTTTCAAAAGGGGCTCCGATTCTGAAGGGAGGCCAGCTGTCGGCCGCACCTGTGACGGTGGCTGCGACGGCGATGGTGACGGGCTTGCCGATGACGCTTGGGGTGACCCGGCAGGCGGAGAGGTATGTGGCGACGGCAGCAGGGCCGTCGGAGGGGTGGATAGGGGCACCGAAATGGCTGGGGGAGGCTGTATCGACGGTTGTGACTGCCACCTTGATAGAGGATGGAGTGGGCGCGACACGAGTACCGTCGGTAGCACTGTCGGCGGCATTGTAGGCCATGACGAGTGTTGCTGCTGCGGTGGTGGTAGCTGTGCAAGACCTGGTGTATGGCATGATACCTCTCCCGGTACCAGCAAACCTTTTATCGCGGGTGTTCTTGAACCCCCAAGGAAAGAGAGAGTCGTCAGGGGTGACCCCGGTTCCGTTGTCGGCAACAGCGATGAACCAGGCGTTTCTAGGGATTCATCCGGCAATAGCGGAAGTACTGGCTGCCAAAACTTCGCTAGCGGCGCCATCCGCGCCATTGTTGGCTGTTGAGGTGACGCCCTATGGGCTCGGTCAGTGGGGAGCTACCTCTTTCCCCCCCCCCCATTCGATGATCGTGAGCTGATGGCAGCAGCTATTTCGGTGCGCGCCCTCGTTCTGGAGGCGATAAGCCCCTCTCCAGATGCACTCGTCGTGTCCCGTAGTCCTTCACATGTGGCCGTTGCCGCACCTGTGGACAACCCAAGTGATGCCGTCGACTCGTTGGAACCTCAAACAGATGCGACACCGCTGCTGGGTTGGCTGTGACCCCCTCTTGTCCCCATGCTAGCTATATTCCTACACGGTAGATCGTCTTCTTGAAGTATATTCCTCTGAATAAAGCCAATTTCCATGGGATCGCTACTTTCTTGGCATCGCCTCTCACATGGTTCTCTCCGGGGGAGGATTGAAGGCGGCGTTCTCGAGTTCCGCGAACCCGCTATCGCGCCCGGTGGCAGCGGGGGGGAAGGTCCAAGCCCTACTCCCCTATGAGCTCTGCCACGGCCGAGCGCTACCCGGCACTGTCACTGACTTCTCGCGGACGCAGGTCCCCGCGATCTACTCCTTCCGACGAAGCTCCCGACTGCTCGACGAGCATCTTGAGATGTCGCAATCGAGTGCCTGGAGGCCAGTGCTGCACCTGGCGGTAGAGGGCGACGAGACGTTTCCTCACTCTGAGCATATCCACCGAAAACAAAAGCCAGGTATCCCTGTTGACTCCCCGTAGGTGTGGGCCCTCCTAAGTGGCCCCTTCGGAAGGCCCTGCTTACTGCACGACGGGCATTTCGAGAACCACGACTTAAATCCCGAAAGACCAGTTTTGCACCCGTTCGAATGGGGGGAAAATGTATTGCCCTGCTACCAGCACCGCTACTGGTGAGGGGCCCGGCACCCCTCCTGGCTCCTCGCGGACGCACGTGCCCTCAAAAGACCCCCTCCTATCGAAGCTGCTCGCTCCATGACGAGCATCCTCAAAGCCGACACTAGAGTTGCCGAATCTCGGCCCCATGTCCGGTGTCATCTGGGAAGGAGACCGTGCCCTCATATAGGCACTGTTGCTGAAGGGCAAAGCCCGATAAGCCTGCCGAGTTCTCGCAGGTGTGGACCCGCGTAGGCTCCCCGGCTGGGCAAGGCGTTCGGCTGCACGACGAGCATTTTGAGGTGCAGGAATCACCCCGTTCGTCAACGGAGGGAGGTGGGAGAGTACACCGTTCACCCTTCTATCCTTCCCGCCAGCTGCCTCGCCCCGGCGACCTCTCCTGACACGTGAAGGGGTCGAACCCCTGATCCTACCCCAGGCAACTCCTCCGGTGACCGGAGTATCGAGGCGAGGGCCGATCTCATGATGCTTCCTGTCCCTCCGAATCCCGATGGTGTGGGGCTAAACGGGGGCATTTCTACCCCTCGTTGGCAGTGGCCAGCGCGACGCCCGTTCCTGGGGCTGGCTTGGTGCTACAGGTGGGTCACGTGTCGCTGAAGTCATACCCTCGCGTTCCAGCGGCGGCGGGAACTTTGGTGGAAGCCTTCCTGCTGTTACGAGAACCTGATCCCTCTCTTGCTACGGTCCACTTCAACCTAGCCCTCACTTGCATCCATTCCGGGGTAGTCGTCTGTCGCCCGTGCCCCATCGGCCGTGGTACTATCGCTAGGCCCAACGCAGCTGGAGATGGCCAATAGTACCTCGGACGCAACGTCGGTCGGGGCGAGGGCCGAGCACTTGAAGCTGTCCTACTCGTCGTCATCGGCCCGCGCGACGATGGCTGCTGGGGCTCTCCTGGTACGACACCTTGTGCCCTCGTCCCTACACTCGCTGTTTTTGGGGGGCTCGTACGCCTCGCGCGCTCTACCGGTGGCGTAGCTTCTATTAGCACCTCCCGACCGCTTCGAGTACCTGACCCCCAACCTCGTTCGCTTGCTCGTCCTCCACCGACAGTTGCGCCATCGAAGGTACTGCACGTGTCGATTTGCCTGCGATCTGCTGTTCAGACCAAACGATTTTGGGCCCCGCCCCGGTAGCAGTCCGTTGCTGCAACCTCCCCGGCACCGGGCGTGCGCCAAGGATCCTTGGCTGCCCCCATGTCGGGAGTCCTGCCCCGCCCTCGGCAGGCTGGTAGTGGACGAAAAAATAGGGCTGTTGTTACACTTGCGGGTTGTACCGTTATCGCAGCTACTGCACTAGTCGATACGCCTGTCTCCCACTGCTTGAAACAGTCGGTTTCCGGCTCCACCTCGGTTGCTGCTTGTTGCTGCAATCCTCCTGGCACGGGGGCTGTGTCAAGGATCCTTGGCTGCATCCATGCCGAGGGAGCCCTCCCCCGCCCTCGCCTAACTGGCAGTTAACAAATATATAGGGCTGTTATTATGCTTGCGGTTTGTGCCGTGGTTTCTCCAGGAAGGTCGCTACTTTCCGATATGACGGGCACCATCACGGAGGCAAGGGTGCCCACACTTTTGCAACTCTAATCCGCCCCCCCTTTGGTGAGTGTGAGGCACACGTATATTTATTCCGTGACGGTGACGAGTGCAGCTTCAAAATCCTCTTTTGTCGGGTTATATAGTGTAAGTGCGCATGGTATTAGACGGAGCTCTCATGGCCGCGCCTGACTATTTATTGTCAATCTTCTTCAAGGCTTGTGGTTGGTCTGGAAAAAAAACTCGACGCTAGCGCAATCGCGAAACCCTCGACGAAAAACGTTGGTTGCGGCACCTTATTTTCGATTTTGATTGCGGATATACAAAATACGTGACGCTCCGGTGAGTTTGTCTTTCGATTGGCATTCGTATCGGAGTGAATTTGAGGCGATACGTTATGTATAACCAGTCTGCACCGACAACAACAACGAAACGAGTCGAGGCAGGCTACAAGGCCATTTATTGATATATAAGACGGTCCGAGCACACGGTAGATGTTCAGCCGGAAGGTGCGAAACGAGACAGTGCCTGTAGCCCCGGTCAAGCTTTCCAATTGGTGTGGACACGTATTCTACTGCAAAAAGAGTCAACCCCTCCACAGCAGTTGGCTTGCGTATTCGCTAGCAGCAAGTTATGCAGGTGTACACAAACACTATAAAAAGGTTCACAAGGTTTTGCGGCTGACATCGCCCGCATCTTTGATGCTTGCCCAAAGTCTTGACAGCGATGATAGTAGCTGATAGCTGTTCGTGCCATACGGGAAGAGTCAGAACAACTTTTGTTTGCCTTAACTCATTGGTTCGGTTGAAAACCCACGAGAAATCGCGTAACACCGCAAACCAATTCGACACGGAAAAACCCAACGAGCCTTCACGGAGATAGCGCGGCGAAACATCAATTGCTCAATACCGGTGGTAGGCAGTCCAATAACCTACCACAATAATATCACGTTGTGTGCTCTAGCCGCCTAAGGCCCACATTTCAGAAAGATCTCCATTGTGTTCCAAACACCATATACCTAAACGACTGTTCGAGAACAGCAGCAACATAGTTCCAAGAGCGCACGCACAGCACCCCAAGAAGTTCTTCACATCAAAGGCCACAATACTCACTCATAGTCACTCGGTTACATCATTAACGGCATGCCTCTAAGAGTGTACGTACAGCACCTTATGCGATACATCCACCATGGCGCCACCTCAACAAAATACATCATCTGATGTTGCGCACGACGTAATTTCATGTGTCTGCCGGCAATTATCGTTTTTCCAGTGCCAGCACGAGGGAAGAAAGGGCTGAAGTCTTCCCGCGATTGAAACGAAGGCACGAAACGGAGTGGGAAGAGGGGAGGCGAGCCTGATATGTATATGACACCCCTCCTATTAGTTGCGACTAGTGTAGGGGAGAGAGAGAACATAAGGGCGGGTAGAGTGCACGATAAAGGGAGATAGTTCAAGGTAAAATGCCAAGCGAAGACGCCAGGAGATACAGCAAGCAAGGCAAAGCGCGCGCTATCAGTGGTGTGTTGGTTATACTGTGGTGCTCCTGATGAAGGCACAAACCGTAGCGGGAACGGGGGGGGGCGAGACTGCTGTGTGATCCCAGATCTGAGTTTACGACTGTTATTTGGAGGTAGAACAAAAGTAAGGACGAATATGTATACAAAAATATTACATAATGAAAGTATCAGCGAAAGACGTCACACGACATGCCAAGCGAGGCAACACGTGTGCTGTGGAATATGTAAGGCCCAGTGCTCCACACTAGAACCTGGTAGTATCGTGTCAGTCAAGGCATTCAAGGCAGACTTAATGCCTGTCAAGGGGTGAAAGGTGAATGTCCTGTCTCCTGACCTATTTGGTACCAGTAAAATGATAATCGATCCTGATTGGGCGCATCGAGTTACAGCGTGCCTGGTGAACAACAACCAGCAACAACACCAACAAAACTGGATCATAACACAACCAGGTATAGTATATTGAAAGGATAAAAACACAACCAGGTACATATGAAAAGGATAATGACACAACCAGGTATATCTGAAAATGATAATGCCACAACCAGGTATATATGAAAAAGATAATACCACAACCAGGTATATATGAAAAGGGTGATAACACAACCACGTATATGTATATGTGAATGAAAATGGTGTGTATACACATCCTCTTTCGACGCAGGATTACATCAATATTGTGTTCACTGCACTTCCTTGCACAACGAACAACCCTATCGCCATCAGTGCACATTTCACCAGGAAAGGGCCTTGCAACACGGTTCCCGCTTGTCGGTCATTCTGAAACGTTTTCGGTGGGTCTCAATGAGGGTGGGTGCCACACTGCGGCACCGTTGCCGGATACACAAGGAAGCGCTTCGGCCACCCGCGAATCATTTGCGAGCGTATTCGTGTATAGCACGCCACGTGCTGGGCGCATTGTGACTCCAAATTACATGTCAGCGATTCCTCCGTCGAGGAACCCCCTGAGTAAAAAAACGTTCTGGCTCGAAAGGGCTGTACCGCTTTAGCAGTACGCCTCCATCTAAATGGACATCTTCAGACTAGTGGATTCCTTCCTGCTGATAAAGGACCGTGCAGAATGTCGTTACGGCCACTTGTGGATACCTTTGCAGACGGTACAGACCGGCCTCTGTACCTGTAGTGTTTTCCGTCTATCCCGCTATGCTTCGATAGCATCAGTAGCACACCCTCGGTGGAGATTTCAAGCTCCCTCGTTTTTCCTCGCCGTGTATAGATCCTGCTTGTAGGATAGGAAGACGACTACTGTACGCCTTGTTTCCCATACGATTTCCATACTGTGTCCTGTACTACTCCTGCACGCGTTCCTTTTTGCCACCCCGATTCATCATATTACGTGTGTGTGTTTTCACATCAAACCGCTTTCTCTACCCTTTGACATCCGGCACACCCAGTGTCCGTGCCGATTCTTCAATTCTCGATATATCTAAACTCTGTGGGAACTACGGCACAGAAACACCTCATTGTAATGAAGCCCGCATGAGCGCCGCAAGAGCGTGATCGCCCATCGGGGGCATACGTCTGAGCCATTAGCAGAGAAGGCGGAACACCGTGCCTTGTACATGAGACATCGGGGGGGTTTCGAAGTGTGTCCCAAAATGCACAGTACGTATCCCCGCCGGCGCGCTTAAAGGGGTGTGTGGCAGCGGGGCGAGTGGCGAGATCTGACAAGCAACAACAGCTTGCGTGACGATAGTCGTACCCGTGATATCCTTTCGGATCTCATTTTCCGGTGCCAACTTACGAGTGAAACCATTACAATTCAATCTCATACAGGATACGTACAACCGATTACTTTTGTTCTCCCACGGTATATACAGAAAGTTTCACGGGAGGCGTGCTTCATTTTCGGAATCTGTACGTTGAATATCGAGTTCCGCGTTTCCGGACGAAGAGGTTTCTTGTTCAGAGCCTCGCCACTACTCGGAAAAAGCGGCCACCAAAACGTATGTATCTGGTACTGTCTGTAGACTCCAGCCGACGGCAGGAATAGGCTCACCGGGTACCGCGCCAAAAACAAAACACTCGCTCCGGTGTGTGATGCATACTATGTGTTGCGTCATGACACCAGCCGGTCATTCCCTTGATTCATTTCCCCCAGGAGCTGTCGCGAACTGCTGTCGCCGCGTCGTAGGCATCGTTTTGGTGTGCGGTGTCAGGCCTTTTACCGCATGACACCAGCGAGCACAAGCCACACCACAACTACTCCACACCATCGAGGTTCCACCATGTCCGCCCGCCGACGGCGGACGTTGTGGGCATAGATCTCTCCATGACATCAAACATGTCAAGGGTATATATGTTAGGATAGGTACATGCTTGGGTACATACCCGGGTAAATACCCGGGTATTTACCCGCACCCGACGCTAAGGTACGTTAGGTACCGGCGTTGAAACCTTGCCTGAGTATTTACCCGTACCAGACGCTTGGAAGGTACGTTAGGTACCAGCGTTGAAACCTTGTCTGAGTGTTGGGTACGCTAGGTACGGACCACGATAACTTACCTGAGATTTGGGGAAGTTTTGTGCGGACCACAATCCTTAACCTAAGGTTTCGGTACGATAGGTACGCCACTCAAACACCTACCCGGGTATCGGGTCTACCGGTTGGCGAACTGACCAGATACTGAAGAATATCATTAATTGAACTGGATTTAGGAACGAGCCCGGGGACGACCTCAATACTCTGGAAGTGTTTGATACATTAGGTGCGGATCCCAATATATTACCGAAGTGTTAGGCGTTACGTCCGTTAGGTACGGGCCTCGATTCCTTACCTAGGTTATAGGCAATATAGGTACGCCGCTCGAATATTCAGCTGGGTATAGGTATACCCCCGCCGAAAAAATAGCCGGGGATAGATACGAGCTCCACGACATCACGACCCGAAGTGTGTACCAGGTACTACGTATACTACGAAGTTCTAAGGACGCTATCTGTTTCCTGGGACCTAGGATACACACCACCCAGGATACCTGTCGCCCAGAGGTACCCAGACCAGGGGCTAGAGCAACGGCTTGGTCAACAACTAGCGAAATCGCTGGTGGATACCACGAGGGCCAAGCTTCGTCGAGCGAGGGGGCCGGCACACAGGGCGCTCCCGCGCCAGCTCTTCCAAACAACTCTGGCCTTTGTTTTTTCACTCCATCCCTCCAGCCCTTGGGTCACAGGATTTTGCAATATAGAGGCTCTCATCCAGCGGAAAAACTAACGGTCTACAGTGAAGGTGCTTCTTGGATGTACGTGGAATCAGACATACTACTGTAGCAGCATTCGCTGGCAAGCCCAGTCAGTAGATTGCTGCTGCCAGTAGATTCACTCGAGAGAAAGGGGTTGCGTGCCCGCAGTTTTTTTATTGGTCTATTTTTTGTTGCTGATTTTTTTTAATGGTGGAAAACTGCGGGCGGGCATGTCATCCCTTGATTGCACGCCC